>CM038226.1:33576906-33805530 GCA_021442155.1 Cymbidium sinense | reverse complement strand
AATTTTTAAATAGATATATCACTAATATTCTAAATAAAAATTCTTTTACTTCAAAAAAATTTATTAAAACATTTGTAAAATAACCACTTGATTAGATGAAACAAAAAAAGAACATCTTGACACCATTGGCCGAGTAGCCCAACTCACACTGACTTCACACGAATTCACTTATTATTTCGAAATAACTAATACATGTTATGTAGTTACAACTATCAATATTCATTTTATGATTTTTTGAAAAAAAATCTTTATTAGAACATATTATATAATCTACTCATTCTTTTATAAATACAATTTTTGTTATGGTACTATCTCTAGACATATGAAATCATTAGCATATAGTTTGTATTCTCTGAAAATATAATAAAAAATATAACCGCTCTCTAGACTGTTGGGAGACTAAGATTAAGCACAAAAAATTAGTTTAAGTATTTCATAGTATACATGTAACGAATGAAAAAAAAAAAAAGCAATCATATAGAGAAATATCAAATTAAATATGAAAAAAAAATCAAAAAATGAAAAAAAAAAATCATAGAGCTGTATCACAAAAAAAATCATTATGAAAGAAAAATAGATGAGAGTTTACAAATCATACTTTACTCAAATCATTCATCACCACTCTATGATATTTTACTTCACTCTCATTCAAAATTAAAAAAAAAAAGCATCTAAATATAAATTCTCCTATCACATGATGTCGTGACACCACAATCATAAACAATAGGAGTTGATGCCTCTATCTTCCAGGCATTTTTGCACGAGCTCAAGCGTCGTGTCATTGTTATAGTCTGTCTTTTCTTCTTTTGGTGCTCAGGTCCTAGCATTGAGGCACTCGCTTCTCTATTTTTCTAGTTCTATTCCACTGATCCTAGCACTATGTCGCTATCCTCCCAGCATCAAGACGTTGTCTTCTATGTTTTTGATGCTAAGACATTCTACATATCATATAAAAAAAATTTATGGGATGTTGCTCTCGAACCCCCGAGTAGAGGTCGTGCCGAGCTTGACCATCAAAAATAAGAGCAGAGTCCATAATACATCCGAGTTTATTGATAAAATTAGAGTCCACAATATAACAAAATCGCCCTATCTCTTTTATCATTTAATTCTTTTTAGTTCTTTTTGCCAAAAACTTATTTTTTGATAAAATTAAAACCATTGTTTGACACTACACTACAATAGTATAGTCAAAGGAACAACAAAGAAAATTAACTAAAATCAACATATAACATTACCTCAACTAGTTTCCACATTAAACAAATATTTGTTCGATAACATCATCCTTTTGGCCAACTAATTTCATGCAAAATCAATACTGCGTGAAAGAAAATAAATAAAGACTAAAGATAAGCTTGAGGTGCCAATCGTGGCGTCGCCTTAGCCATCAGCGGCCTTGTCTTGCGCATCGTCGCCCCATAGCTCTCTTCCATGTCCAGCGTATCGCCCATAGAACCATCCGGTAATGTCCAATCAAAGGCATGCAACAGCATAGCTGTGACGAGGTGAATTATACGAAGGCCAAGTTTCATCCCCGCACATCTTCTTCGCCCTGCGCCGAACGGTATTAGCTCGAAATTATTGATCCCCTTAACGTCGGCACTCTCATGCGGCGACCCCGGGCCGAATCGATCGGGATCAAATTCATGGGGGTCGTCGTGCCAAGTAGCGAGGTCCCGACCGATGGCCCATATGTTGACGAGGAGGTAAGCGCCTTTGGGAATGAGGTAGCCGTCGATCTCACAATCTTCGGTTGCCATGCGGGGGACGGATAGAGGGACTGGGGGATGGAGGCGTAAGGTCTCCTTGACAATGGCATCGAGGAAGGGAACTTTTGGTAGATCTGACTGTGAGATCAAGCGGTTGCAGCCGGCGACGGAGTCGAGCTCATGCTGTGCTCGAGCGAGGATATGAGGATGACGAAGGAGCTCAGATAATAGCCACTCGATGGTGATGGAAGTAGTGTCAGTCCCTGCAATGAACATGTCCTACGGCCACACACACAAAAGTATACGACAGCTCGTTAATATTAGTCCCGAGAAAAGCTAAAATATAATTAGCGAATGTTCATAATAAAATTTAGAAAAATTATTATGTACAAAATTATAATATAAATTTTATTCTGAGATTCAAATAATTTAATATCATATTATACTCAATTAATATATAGTTATTATATATTGATTATAAAATACTATTGATAAAATATTATGTATTATCTGATAATTAATATTATACTAATATTTAGTAATACATAAAATTTTATAATAAATAGATAATAACTATTTATTAATCAAATTATACATAATATTATATTATTAAAATTTATATATATAATAATATTAAAATTTGGCACATAATAATCTCTCTAAAGTCTTTTTTTTTTTAAATATAACATACTGACTAGTAAAAATATGAACTCAGTGTCTTTTTTTTTCTTTTGAAATTTATTTTGAGTTTAAGTATTCTTAACATATGAGGATCTTATTCCAGAAGTTTAGGAGTTGTTTAAGATCAATTTTGTATATTTTTTTTTATTTTAATTTTTATATTGCTTTTAAAAATATATTTATTTATAATATATTTTAGGCAATTTTTTTAAATTGAGTATCGTTAAAATACGAATTAGCTAATTGAGTATCAATAAAAAAAATTTAAGAATAGATCTGATCGCTTAGTGGTATACGCGTCGTCCGGCGTGGGTTGTTCTTTCGCGTGAAAGAGTAGCGTCGCCACTAATTGGGCGGCGCTTTCAGTATTGAAGCGGTCGCCCAATTAGTGGGCGCGGCTTCGATATCTGAACCTCGCCCACTAATTGGGCGACTGGCTCCCGACACATTTTTAGCCCCGATCGGCCCTAGCTCCTCGGTTTTCCTCGATTCCTTCCCCCGAACTCCGCTCTCCGCTCGTAGGAACGCCGACCGAAGTCCGACCGCCCACCGAGCACGAGCACGGTCCTCCCGTCGCCGGCGAACATCTCGGCCGCCGCCGGCGTACAAAGCACCGCCTGCATTGTGTTTTTTTTGTCCCGTTGCACACGACTTCTTCTAGGTATTTTTTTTGTTGCTATCACTCGATCTCGTTGCACATTAAGTATAATGATAATACTTGCAATTTTATTTAGCTAATACTTGCAATTATATTTATGTGCATGTGAGTTTTCAAGATTTTAGGTATTTTGTCTATGGATTTGTGCTGGCCAATATCATCCTAAAGTTCATTTGTCATGGCCCTCTCGCTTTGTCTTGATATCTCTTATATATGTTCTTACCTTTGTCATCCTTTGTCATAATATCCTCTTGTGTTTGTGTGATCCATATCCTGCAATGTTGAGGAGTCTCTAAATTGCCTTGTGGGTGTTCTATATATGGCTTTTCTAACTCTTGCCATATGTTATTTTCATTTGAGTTAGATTGACCTTTCATGGAGGCGAGGGAGGAGGTTGTAGCGGTTTTGAAACTGATTTTAGCATCACCTGGTTTTGTAACTTCCTGTTAAGCTGTTCTGCTTATCTTAGTTTACAATCTGATTGATGAGAAAGGCAAATATTACAGGACAAATTTATAAATGGGCCATGGAAGGTCAATATGGTTGCTTTATGTTTTGTATGATTGTCATATTCATGTAGTGTTGTCATCAGTCTTAAGCATTTCCTTATAGGTTAATTATTCAATCAATGGAAATTAGAAAAGCTCCTCTCTGCTTGTCTCGATTTTTGAACTATTTGCTTGTTTTCAAATTTATTACATTATTTTTTCAGTTCATAGTTTTTAACTTATGAGATTTTGAAATTCTTTATCATCATGATCATGATCATAGCCTTAACCTAATTATTTGAGGCTGATTTATGAATTATTTTTCTCCATCCACTATGTTGAGTTTAAGGTGCCAACTTTAGGTTGCATATCTTCAACAAAACTTCTTGTCCTATTGCATTTGATCTGCATATTTTATTTCTTATTTATTTATTATGTTATCTCTCATCTAAGCCCATCATTGGTCAGAAGTTATTTGGTGCATCTTCTATCCTTGAATGTTGTTGACCTCTCTTAAGGTTTGATAATTTTGATGTTGGATCATGATATGGTTGGGTCAGTTAATCCAATCTATAATCCTAAGATGGGAATCATGTTGATGCTCTATGTGTATGTGGGGTGGGGTCAATATTGAGGAGAGCCCTCAAGGAGATAGTGAAACACTACCAAAATTGTGCAGTGAGGGTCATCTATTTTCACAATCTCAATACTCTTCTTGTATGTTGTCATGATGAGGATTGAGATTGTGTTTATGTGCATGTGAGTTTTAAGAGTAAATATGTAGTAATCCTTTTTTTAACTAAGTAGTTCATTTTTATTAATAATTTATTTGTAATTTATAAGATTGTTGATGCTTCTCATGTAGCCAAATTATTCTTCAAAAAAAGCATTTGTCTATGTGGATTTCCCACTCATTAAATGTGATAAGAATGTAAGGTTTATCTTAAGATTTATTTCCCACTTTTATTTAGCTGCTGATCCGTTATTTCATAATTTGCGGTATGGCTAATTGTAAACCATAATCTTCTACTTTTACAGATACGATGGCGGAGGAGCAATGCCACTAGGCGTCGGCGGCGTAGGGTTAGGAGGCCAGCCCACCATTGGAACAGGCACCTTCTGAGGTTCATCCTAGTATTGCCTCCCTACGTGGGCGGCATCGAGCCGCTCACCCTGATACTGTAAGTGAATTTTTTTTTTGTAGAATTTGTTACGCCTGCTTACCTTTTATTTCGGACAGGTACTTAGTTTTTTTTTTTGAGCACCCGTGCGAGGCGCATCACACTTGCTTATCTTTGAAGGTGGCCCATTACATGCAGGAGATTCATCGATGCGCTAGACCAGGTGGGCCTGCACTGTGTGAGTCAGCTACGCTTCATCCGGTTGGATCATCAGTTGCTTACCGCTTTGGTTGAGAGATGGTCGCCGCAGACGATAAACTACCTGGGAATAAACTCATCAGAGCTGCGTTGTATCCTCAGATGTTCTTGTGCGATGAAATCCTGTGTATGCGTTAGCGGTATATTTATTGACCTTACTACCGGATCAGCTGATGTGGATGCAATATTAACATCTTCCACTTCGACATACAACACCAACATCGGCGGAAGCTTCGTCAAGTGTAACCATAACGTCATCGTCGGATATGATGACGCTATAAATCCGCTCGGATAACACATTAGAGTGATAGTGTGGCGCTCCGGATCGATGTGCAAGCTTCTCATAATTCGTTGCTTCAATGCTAGTAAGGTGCTGTGACGCTGAACCTTAATTGGACGATTTCGACCTCCTACATAACTTGGATTGAATTGCTCATCGATACTCAGTTCGCCTCCATAAAAAAGTATCAGCGAAACAAATTCTCTATTCATCTTGCACTAAAAAAATGTAGAATCCGCCAAAGGGAATTTTTCTCAACTGAAATGGAGCTGCAAGAATCGTCGCCGAAAGCTAAAGTTGACTTCCAACGGCTGGTAAATGAGAGAGGGAAGTAGTTAAAGCGTCGTCAAAGCGAATCCGGAAAAAATAAAAGTTTTATCAATACCTAGACAAGGCAGCGCAATGCGGCGGTTAGATCAGCCGTGCGGGAAGTTCAAGAGGGGGGGGAGGACCGTGGTGGAGTTGATGCGTTCTCTGAGCCGTCGCCCACTAATAGGCGGCAACTGATATCTGAAGCCGTCTAATTAGTGGCGGCATCTTTCATTAACGCATCACGCCACACGTCGGAGGACGGCGCGTGGCGTCGCCACTAATTGGGCGAGTATACCTATTCTTAAATTTTTTTTATTGATACTCAATTGCTAATTCGTATTTTAACGGTACTCAATTTAAAAAAATTGCCTATATTTTATGTAGTTTTATTTTTTGTTTTCAAAAATAAATGATATTGTTTTTAAAAATACTCATTTTGAGTGTTTTTAAAAATAACAAGCATAATTAAACAAATTTTATTTTTAAGTAAAATATAAATAAAATAAATAAATAAAAAATAAAAGTGACCTCAAAAGACCCTTTAGTGATCTAGAATTAATTCATGATTAATTATGTATTATATATATATATATATAGAAAAAATTATTAGCTTTATTTTGAAAATGTTTTCTTTTTATTTCATCTAATCAAGTGCTTATTTTACAAGTGTTTTTATTCTTATTTTTTCAAGTACAATAGATTTTATATAGAATAATAAAAATAAAAGAAAAAAATATCTCATACATAAACTAAATTTTTTTGAATATTTTAGATAAATTGATTTCCTAAATATTTGAAATTTGAATTTAATTAAATAACAATAACAATATTTTAATTTTTTTAAAAAAGAAATATATTCTCGTATTATGAACCTAGTAAGAAGTTTCGATGAATTGACTTCCTCAATATAATTGATGATGACGAAAAAAAATTTTTTTTTTTTTTTGGTAATGATGTCTACTTCTAAAGAAAGACGCTTTTAAGTACTAAAAAGTCAACATCTACAAAATTAAAAAAAAATTTAAAAAATAATAATTTTCAACATCAAAACCAGTAAAAACAAGCCGGCCCAAACCTAAGAACCTTGGATCACATCAGATCAATTTAAAAGATGCGATATATATATATATATATATATATATATATATATATATATATATATATATATATATATATATATATATAAGATATATATCTTTGATGTTGATGGTGGTGAGCTCATCATGCTTCGCATTTGGTCCTCCATTGATCTGAATAAGCACACTCAAGAAGTCTTTAGCATAATCGATGCCCTTCGAGCGGTGCTCTTCAATTATCTTTTCCAAAAATTCACCAAATCTTATACGGATCTTCGTCATCTTTTTTTTCAAACCCTGAAACAAATAAATTTATAAAAAAAAAAACGCAGTTAAAATGAGGGATCTGTTAGGCCCATGTAATAATTTATGTTCGTAAAGGGATGCCTGAAGGTCAAGCCATCCGATCCCTGGTATAAAGTCTCCGACGTTGAATTGTCCTCCGAGCGTCGTGATCTCGAGAGCAATTTCCCTAAACTCCGCCGCCTCCTCCTCTCCGACGATCACCGGCCGCCCAACCAAAACATGTGCCAAGGCGTTCGTCACACACGTGTTGGCCAACCCTCCAACGTCAACCGCCGCCTCCCTCCCTGAAGCCAACTCGCGGACGACCGTCGTCACATCCTCATCCCACACGTGCCGGAAGCTATCCAACGCCTTTGTTGAGAGCAGATGCGTCGAACAGACCTTCCTCAGCATCCGCCACCGCGGCCCATAGGGAGCCATTATGAGATCTTCGAAGTTGTAGGCTATGTACTTGCCGACCGAGTTCGGGGGGCGGCTGCTGAGGATGGCGTCGTGGCTGCGAAAGCACTTCGCCGCGGCCGAGGCCGAGGATATCACGATGGCATCAACGGTGCCGAGGCGGAGACGAAGGAGGCCGGCAGAACCATGCGACTGTGATAGAGCCTGAAGAGTTCGGTGTGGCTTGGTGCCCAGCTGGAACAGGTTGCCCAGCAAAGGCCAGCCCTTTGGTCCAGGAGGCAACGGAGGGCGGCGGCGACGACCAGTGCCGACTAGAAAGTGAGATGAAAGTAAGAGTACTGAGATGAAGAAGAGAAGGAACGTGAAGATGACAGCCATTTTTCCAGCTTAATTCAATGATTGAAATCTGTTGTATAAACAAGCTAATAATGGACAAAATCAGCCACAGGCCGGCTGATAAATTAATAGTAATTTAGGCAAAATTTTTAAAATAGGCACATTCTTAACATGATTAATTTTTAAATTAGTCCTAAATAATAATATAATTAGCTAATTAAATCATTAAAAAAATTTAAAATAGCTCAGTCGCGGTCGTGAGCTCTGAATAATCTCCGTTATTTGGTAGCAAAAAATTTTTTTTAAAAAAAATAAAATTAACAGCTTTCATTTTTTCGGGCTCATCGGTTCGGATTCTGCGTGGTTGGTATCGTTGGAAAGGGAATAAAAAATTCTACAACTTTCATGTTGACAGGTTTTGACGAATCTCGCCCGGGTAGCCGCAGTTTTTGCGTATATATAAATTTTGAAGTTGCGAAAGTGAAAGTTATTACGACAGCCCCCATTTTTTTGTCATAATACAAGGATTGTTAAATACATATAATTCCTTGGTAATATCAAACACTCTCAATATATTCTATATATAAATTGAGCTTTAATGAGTTTACTTATTCTTGAAAAATAATAATTTCTTTTATATTTGAAGATGTTATTTTACACTTGTAACATTTACTTTCCCAAAACACATTAAAATTTGTAATGTGAATTTTGACTCTAGATGTATTTTCATTTGACTCTTT
Source organism: Cymbidium sinense (assembly GCA_021442155.1). Lineage (NCBI taxonomy): Eukaryota > Viridiplantae > Streptophyta > Magnoliopsida > Asparagales > Orchidaceae > Cymbidium > Cymbidium sinense. The sequence continues at coordinate 33,797,166 of CM038226.1, read as the reverse complement.
ACCATAATAAATACATATATGACAAATAGTTTTTAAATTAGATTTGAACTATATGTAATTCCATATTAAATCTTCCATCCTCTCACGTGAGTTAACCAAATAAATAGTAAACATCACTAAGATAACACTGAGAAGTAGGTGAATGAGTAAACATAAAATATATAAAAGCTTAAATACATGCCATCAAAATAAAAAAAAATATATACCATCGATGCTGCGTGATAAAATCGCGCCGCGAGAGTGTAGTGGATGGTGTGACGATCATGCAATAATCGTCGATGGTCTTCCTCCTCTTCCATCGCTCCACGGTGTTGCGATCCTAACTCTATAACATGAGGTATGTCAACCGAAGCTTGCGTAGGCAACGAATACCCGTGGTAAACTCCATATGGCGGTGTCATATAAAATGACGGTGGACCATATCCGGGGACTACTACGTTCCATGGTTGCATTTGTAACCACATTGCTTCCTGATATGAATACTGGGGTGGCGTAAATGCAGGTAAATGTCCCGGGACGATACATCCATCGATGGAACATCGACATCGATGTAGAAGTGCACGAAATGTCGGTATCCGTAGTGTGCGAGATATGCATATCCCGACTCAGTGCCACCAACAATTCCTCATATTCATCGAAAGATGTCTGATATTTCGTATCGTCACCTCTGCGGAAATAACTCCGGAATATGTCCTTAGTATTCAAAATATGGTCACGCTGCATATACAGAAATTTATATGAGTGTATCGTTGTTACAAAGAAAAGTAAATTTTAATACTATACATTTAAACTAACCATCAAGCATTTTGCAGGTGCGCGGGGGTGGTATGTGTCAGGAGGAAGTGTCGGCGCCTTCAACATGTAGAGTGAAGCCCATGAACGATACCATCTCATGTATCAGTTGATCACGGCTCTATCATCAGTAATGAATCCTCACAACAAACTCACGTCTTCGTTCCCACAGTGCAATGTAAGAGTTGTGGTAATGGACCCAATCAACATCAGCTTTTTCTCGGCCATCAACCCGTACGAACGATGGATCTATCGGGGCAACATCAATGGTAGGAGACATACCGGCTGCGAGCACGCGATCGCGGTACCACTCTACCCTCTTCCAACATATGATCGACTAGCCATATTTTACGTCACGTAAACATATATCGCGACATGGCGGATCTCGATGTCCATATGGCTCCCAGATGACCTGCGTATATAACATAAGTTATTATTGTAATAAACATCCAATAATGAGTAAGGCAATAAACATTACATCAAATCAGCATACCTGACTTTGCAGAAGTCCGTCCAACTCATCCCTATAAGCTCTGATATTGGATGCTAGCATTTTCCTAACATAACCTTCATTCCATCGGAATCCTACACTAAGTCCGTCAATGTCTGTAGGATATGGAACATGTAATGTAGGTCTTCCCACATGAATGTGCTCCCACGCCCATATCTGCAGTAAATGAACACATCCAGCCATGTTGGTTTACGTTGGTTTTATTGCTTCATGTAATTTCCTATATAGATGAGCGGCACAACGGCAAACTCCATGAGCGTGTCAATATCACGAGTAATGGTAGATCGTAGGTGAACCGAACCGAAGTATCGGCAAAAAAAAAAGATCTAATGGCAAGCGGTATGTATGCTCGACATGCATAGTGAAGCTCAGTAAATCTAAATATGAATCACGGTAGTATGTCCGCATGACCATCGTAGGGAGCAGTGCGTGCATGAGCCTGTCCCATTCAAACTATGATGTGATATGCGGATGGACCGGATCATGGTATACAATGTCAGGGTCTGGATGCGCAACTCATCGCAACAATCTGGCCATGTAGCCCACCGTCTATCACTACCGAAGCAGGCGCTAATCATGTGGACCATCTATCCATACCAAGAATCATCACAACATCGCAATAATGTCATCATCTCGATGGCCAGGTGGAAGGTATTCGTCTACGAACACCACTCAACGAGCGCCGCGATGGTGGTGATCCAACTTAATATCGCATCAGGAGACCTATTCTAGGCGGCGACGCGCAAAGCATCCATAAATCTGGGATAATTGACAGGCCATTCCCTAAACATCAGTAGGTGCACAGCAGACTCGATCATTGAAACCTGCAACCACAATCATTTATAAGTAGGGTTACGTCAGCATAACAAATGTATATGTACATAAACATTTTAAAAAACTGCTAAAGAAATTTTATCGGATCGAGATGCATTTTCGACCACATAGCCTTATACTTGGGTGCACTTCAACGGTGGTGGGCGTAACAACCGTCTCATCACGCTCACCCTCTCCTCTAGCGGTGCGTCACTGTCGGACATCTTTCCTGTTGTAATTGAGGCAAAGAATAATGTGCAATTAGTTAAACATTAATAAAGCAAGCTATGAAGAAGTGTAACATTTAACAAGTGTAGCAACTGTACCAAGGGTAACAAGAGTAACAAGTGTAACAAGCGCTACCAAGTATAACAACTATAACAAGTGTAAAAAGCGTACCAAATGTAACAACTATAGCAAGTGTAAAACCAACGAGCGTAACAATTCAATTACATTCAACAGAGCCAGTGTAACAAATAACATTGAACACAATAATTCAATTACAGTCAACAGAGGTAGTGTAACAAATACTAAACAGAACACAACGCTTCAATTACACTCAATAGAGCTAGTGTAACAGACAACACTGAACACAACACATAGACAACACAGAACACAACACTGAACACAACACTGAACAACTACTGATGAATTACAATCTGCGTGATCGTATTTGAGGACACGTCGACCTGTTGTGTCTAACACACACACAGAACTTTTTTGTAGTGTTCACGTTCATACTATTTTTAAATCTGTTTGTTCTTGGCCGCCCTGTCTTTCTTTTGACATTCGGTGGTTTATAATCTGGGCATGTGCCACCATTGATGTGTTCACTCCACTCTTCCAGATCAGGTAATACGTGAAATTCTCCCTGGTAGGTGTTGATATAGTTTTGCAAACATACTACGCTGACACATAATGGACGTGGTTTATGTGTCGTTGACTTGAAATAGCAATCACGTGCGCACATGGCAGATGGTAAGCTTGCGGTTGTCTACATGTACACATACACTCGTTACTTTCACCTAATTCAACCTTGAAGGTCCTGCTAGTGACATCAAACACCTGGTATTCAGACATGCTTATTCGCACTGATTCAGGAAATCTTCTTGCCTCTCGTTCATTAGCCTGCAACGTTACCTTAATGAGTGGAGAGAACGATGTTTCCTGTTGTCTTTCGAGAGTTGTAGCTGATTTAAGACATTTCATGAAAAGGGATACAATGTTGTAGTATACTACTGTAATCAAGGCTTGAATCGGTAAACCACGTGCTCTTTTAAGCACACCATTGAAGCACTCAACTGCGTTTGTAGTCATTATATCGTATCTGTACCCATCATCATGAGTAAGAGACCATTGTTGAACGTCCCTTGAAACATGCCAGTCATATGCCTCCTGCTTGATATTCTTGATGTCTGACATATATCGCTTAAAAATGAGAATGTCATCCGTGATTCCTGCAATGTACATTTTTTGACATATGAAGTCAACATCACCTATGCCGAATTGTCTAACGGCCCGTTTGAAGTTCTCCCTTAAATGACGCAAAGCGGCGATGTCTTTGCCGGGGAAAGATCTCTCTGCAACCACGAACTAGACCTGCATGTCTATCTGAGATGAGGCAGAGATCACCCCTTGTAGAAATTGATGGGATCAAGTCTTGTAATGTCTACAAAAACCACACCCATGACTCGATGCTCTCTGATTCCACAACTGCGAAGGCTAGTGGGAACAAGCCATTATTTACGTCGATCCCAACTGCAGTTAGCAGTGTTCCTCTGTACTTACCTAGGAGAAAAGTCTCATCAAGGCATAGAACTGGGCGGCAATACTGCCAACCTCTTGTTGAAGGCTCAAATAACCAAAATAACCGTTGGAATCTGTTCGATTCTGTTGAATGTATCCGATATACCACCCCGCATGCAAACAACAGATATGAATTTTCCCAATGTTTTGTAAGATTCCTCCCAACTTCCAAAAATAACCTTAACAGCCTTTCGACATGCATCCCAAGCCTTCATGTAGGACACTCTTATATTGAACTTCGACTCAATACGGCCTACAATTTCCCTGGGCTTCAGATCTAGTTGATGTCTGATTGCGGGTTGGATGAAATAACTAATGAACTGTGACATGCATTGCTGTGTCGGCATTAAGACGAATGACTACGGTATGAGGTGCGCTAGTGAACTAATATGCCACGCGCCAACCTCTTAACGATCTTGCATGTAAGCTCCACAAATATGGTCTACGGTTAGAATGATGTGCACCTTGTTGTGAATTTTAATGATTTGAAGCACAAATGACATACTCTTGTTCATGATTAGACCCTAAATAGCAAATTACAGCGCTTCTTGAATTGAAAACACATATCTTCAAACAATTCATCTGGAATGCAGTTATCCTCCTCAAAGATCGAATGATCTGATGGGCCATCGAATGTAAGGTCCTCATCCCATTCTCTAGCTGTTTCAGCACTACGCAAATAATCGTTATTCCGTATTAGGTGCTCTTCCGTTTGACTTGTTCTAACTGAGTAATCAACAATCAAGTCCCTAACACTAAGGGATGATTCTGTGGCTAGTAAGTTAGCCTATTCTGCGCAGTTATCATCCTTCTCATCATCATCATCACTGCTACCTCCACTAGGCATAATTTCATATCCAACATCTTCGATGGGTAGTACATTCATCTCATTATCTTCTAAGTCACCCATAACAGTAGAACTTGTCCCAGCAAAGAAATCATATTCTCTTGCTTCAGACCCATAACATTCCACTAGAGTACTTAGCTGAGAAGCTGGTGCGATGTACTCAGTGCTCGTTCGAGCTCTCTCACATTCCTCTACATTGTTAACCTCCCTGTCTCTACCCATTAATTCCATAACTTCGACATAAACCACAATAGGTTGTACACATACTGCAACAAGTATAGCTTCACTGACTTATTCATCATCAATGGAGTTACAATAAATCCAGCACCAATAGGAAAAGGACCCACCAGATTCACAAAGAACTTTGTTGGATCTATCTTCAACGACTTCATGATTCGTTTCTGTAATTCCTCGAATCTAATCCGACGTAGGATTTGGACTGGACGATTTTTCCCACCAATATATGTTGGAATGAAATCATCGTTTACTCTCAGTTCATCGCCATAATAAAGAACTATACAGATAGTAGCTGAACTCATCACTAAGTACTAATAACAGAACAACAATAATCTTCCGCCACACCTGATAAATGCAAATAATTTAATTAAGGAGAAATAGAACGAGGGGACGAAATGAAATGCTATTTATTACGCACAAAACTGATTGGATTCATATATGATATAGAAGACTACAAAAGAATATTAACATTTTTTATCATAAATGTTATACTCTCATTTATCATATATCAATATAATAAGTACTAAATCGCATAGCTCATTCATCGATACATCAAGTATCCACTACGTAACAACTTACAGAAATCCTTTTAAACCAAAAAGATTGAATGTGACACAACCTCACTTCGGAAACTAACAAGTAACAACTTAGAATAACAAATAGTGACAATTATACAATCTCATTTTCTTGTATTTACATTACTTTACTCTAAAAATAAACAAAAGAAACAGTCCCTAAATACATTTTTCTAAACAAAACAATACAAACAACCTCATTTTTAAGTCATGTTTATAATTTAAGTCAAACTATTAAAAATATTACTCCAAAAATCTATAAATAGTCTATCTTTCTAAAAATGAGAGGGACTTAGAGCCGGATAGAGATCACATATTTAAAAAAATTCTCAAAACTCTATCAGTTTTGCTCATCTAATATCATCTAATTACCATTATTAAATAATCATCATTTGACTGATATTGTCAAACTTTCATCTCTAAATCACTTATTTATTTACTATATTTCAAACAAGGATGCTCTCTAATATCAATAAGATTGAAGCATTCCATACCTAACATCATTACACACCATAGTCAATAAAATTGATAAAGGTCATCACTACTAATATTAATTAATTGTCATTGTCAATAAGACTAATGCATATCTCATATATTGCTTTAAATTCATGATTCACACAAAGTTTTGAAAAAAAATTGAGTGATCATACATGCTTCCGTTATATTTTTATGTGACAAATTTAGTCATAAATTTTGATACATTTATATAAATATATTAAGTCTTGAATTGAAGATCTTGTAAGTATTTGTTTATTTATCATAAATGAACAATATTTAAATAATTGCTTATCTCATCAAAAATAATTTTTTCAATTATACATTTCTAAAAATAGAATTTAAATTGTCATAGATTTAATTTTAATATTGCATCAATAATCATGTTCTAATAAAAGATACATATCTTATAAAATAAATTAAAATGAAAAAAAATATGATTGTGTTTCTTAAATAAAGATTGAAATTCTATATTGATATAACATCAAATATGGACACCCAAATAATATCTACAATGCATTAATTAATAATAATACATACTATCCTCAAGAATTTTACAACCTCAATTGTGTTCAATAATAATTGAAGATTATCATTATTCGCTCTATGAAATTCCTAAACACCACATACAACCTCATAGAATAGTAATCTTCCTACAAAATGAGATCTATCAAATTAACCGCATAAAAATGAGATCTATCATTATAAAATCAAACTAAATAGCTTAAACATACCTATTATACCCATAAAAATATAAATCTAACAAGTTTTTTTCATTTGGGGTAAAAAATATCTAAATCGGCGAAAAAATCCAATGAAAAAACTTCTTGGCCGGAGGCAAGATTCCTTGTCTAGCGGCGAACCTCCTTGGCCGGCGGCGAGAAGAGCCCTGACTGGCGACGGGGACAATGTCCGGAGCTTGAACGGGGAGAGGAGAAGCAACGCGACGGCAAAAAAATGAGAAAATCCAAGAGCTGAGCTCTCGGGTTCAGAAAAGGCCCTAAATTTAGGTTAGCCGGCATGATCGGAGCGGTAACTACTTAATCGGCCGATCGCCCGCTATTTTAATTTTTTTTTAAGCGGGTTAATTAGCTAATTACATTTTTAATTAGGGCTAATTTAAAAATTAATTCTTCTTAACCTTAATTACTGTCCCTATCATCGAATGATTAGTCACCCTATCGAAGACTGTTATGTCTTCAAAGATTGGCTAGAAAGAAAGTATCGGCGAGGTGAATTTACACTATCTGATAGTGTTCTAGTCAACCCTAAAAGAGAGTCTACAAGAATAATTGCGTCCTCTTCCGTATCATCCAGCAAAGACAAATAGAAGGAGAAAGTAGTTCAGACTGAAGAATGAAAAACAATAGTCTCTAAAAAGACCATGAAGATGCTGAAACAGCTAAAAGACACCCCTAGTGTTAAGTGGAAATCACCGTTTGAACCCATATTAGACTTGAGAGAGATGCCTAAACTAAGTATTTGAGCTTCTCAACGGCATTCTGATAATGCTACTTCATCATTGCATGAGAAGCAGTCTACTAAACGCAAGCCTCATAAATCAAAGAAGCTGGCTAAGAAAAAGAAGGTCAAGAAGAGAACTACAACTCAAAAGATCATTAATAATCTAGAGGAGTATCACCAACCGGCAAGACAGCCATTTAGGCTTGCAGACTTCATGCCTAAACTTGGCATTGTTGAATCAGATGAAGAAGATAATGGTGAGCCTTTTTCGGTAGAGACATGTCGAATCATCTATGTGATGTAGATATTCTTCAACATTGGTTACTCCAAGATGACAAGGGTAGTCACACAAACTCGACCAACCCGTCAAAATTTCTATCAGGAAAGCAAGAAGAGTCTGAGGAGCTAGTATCTGAATTTTGTTTAATGACCCAACAAGACAATAACAGTTCAGATGAAGATCTATGTTTTCCCAAAAGAAGAGTCAGACTCATTGATATCATCACGTATGAAATGTATGACGTTGAAAAATGAGTCTAACCCTCTTGGTTAATCTTCCAGAATAAGAGAAAAATTTGAAGAAATTACCTCTTCAGAAGAATCTAAGCGAGACAAAGTTATTCAAGTTTAGTTGAGAAGTGGTAAAGTCTTACCACCTTCATCAAAGAAGAGAAATGAAAATAAAGATAAAGGTAAACAAATTGAAGTCAATGAAGATATCATTCCCAGAAATCCTAGAGCCAAGCCTAAATCGAGCGAGAAAATATATTATAATATTTTATCACATCTGAGAAAGATCTCTATACAACTGAGTGTGTACGAGGCTCTCTTGATGTCAAAAGACCTCTGAGAAACTTTAATACAAGCTCTCAAAGATCTGGAGAGTTATGAAGCTTACTTTGCTAAGAAATGCATGATCAAAGCATTGCAAACTCAAGATCTCCCAAAAATAACATTTTCTGAAGAGGATCTTATGTTGGGAACGGCAGATCACAACCATCCTCTATCTGTCACTGCAAAGAGTGATGGCATCTTGATCAGCCGAATATTGATTGATCCAGATTCTTCTATCAATCTTTTGAGTCTAAAGATATTGAGAGGATTATCACTCGATATCCAACATCTTGGGAGAAATAAATTGATGGTTCATGGATTCAATGAAAAAGGGCAGAAAACTTTGGGTTCTTTTATTCTCCCGCTCAAATTCAATGATTTATATCTGAGCCAAGTTTGTAATGTCGATGTTGATACATCATTTAAAGCTCTCTGAAGTCATTTGTGGCTACATGAGTATGGCATGGGTCCAACTATGCATCAATGTATGAAGTATCTGAAGGATGGAGAAGAATTTAGAATTCTTGGTAACCTACAACCATTCTCCGTCAATGAAGAAAAAATCTATGAAGATGCAAAGTACTTCATCCTCAAAGAGCCTAAGCCAACAAAGCCTCTTGAAGCGGTAGCATCCACTTCAGGAGCTAAAGAGCAATTTCACAAAATGAAAGAGTAGAAGCAAGGAGGAAGAAAGAAGACAAAGCTGACTCTCCATAAAATACTTGATTATGCACCTAAATTAAGAAAATTAGTTCCTCATTTGGGGAGTGACACAGAAGAAGAAGAAGAAGATATTCCTATCAAACCTAAGAGAACTTATAAGCTCTCAAGATTAGCAGAGTATGAAATCAGTGATTCTAATTTAGACTATGATTTTGAATCTACTTATAGAAATAGAGTTCAGATGGCTGCATCAAGGAGGATAGCTCACTTGGCAAAGTCAGATGACTCACTCAAAATTATACCCATCCCTCAATAGTGCTTCAAAGAAATCACTCCACTGGATGTTCATAATATTGAAGAATTGATAATATTTTATATGCCACTGTTGAGTGAGAGTGGCGAAACAGGAATTCTATTTTACAAATTTGAAGAGTCTCAGCCTCAAGATTTTGAACAGCCTACTCAACATGAAAATTATGATGAGATAGTGCCAATAAGAATACCAATATACTATTCGCAGAAGTTGCGAAGAATGATGCATAAGCTTGGAATTCACATGGGAACCACTAAACTTAGGACTCAAGTCTTTAACAAAATGTGGAGCCAAAGAAGTCCTCAAGCATCACGAAAAAGTGATAAGTTTATCACTAAAGATCTGGGGTTCATCCATAAATCTCATCAAGACAGAGTCTGTTATAATATAATAAAAGCTGAGGTACAAACTCATAGTGATGAAGAAGATGATTCCCATAAAATTCTTCTTAAAAATGAGGAAGAAGTGGAAGCCAAGCCTGCACCTAAAGAGCTTGAAGATGGTGGACAAATAGCTACTATGGATGAACTTAAAGAAGTCAACCTAGGAGCTGAAGATGATCCATGTCCAACTTTCGTCAGTGCCCTTCTGCCTGATGAAAAAGTTGAAGAGATGAAAATGTTACTTTATGAATTCAAGGATTGTTTTGCCTGGATATATTCTGAAATGTTTATCCCTGAGTTACAAACTATCAAACCAAATGCAATGCCTGTTAAGCAAGCTCCTAGGTGAATGAGATTGGAGATCGAAGAAACAGGTGATTGCAGAAACTAAGAAGCTAATCGAAGCATGCTTCATCCGAGAAGAGAAGTATGCAAATTGGATAGCCAATATTATCCCAGTTAGAAAGAAGAACGGTCAAATCCGTCTCTACATTGACTTGGACCTAAATAAGGCATGCCCAAAAGATGGCTTTTCGCTTCTCATATCAGAACTATTAGTGGACAGCACTTCCAACTATGACATGTCCTCATTCATGGACGGATCGTCAGGATACAACCAAATCAAAATGACACCTGAAGATGAAAAATATACATCATTCAGAACACCTATTGGCATCTATTGCTATACAGCCATGCCCTTTGGCTTGAAAAATGCTGGAGCTACATACCAAAGAGCCATGACACGTATTTTTGATAAGTTGATTCATCAAAAGGTGGAATGTTATGTCGACGATTTGGTGGTGAAGAGCATAAATCATGAAAACCACTTTGGAGACTTGAGAATTGTATTGGAGAGAATCAGAAAATATGATCTCAAGATGTATCCTCTAAAATATGCATTCGGGGTATCCTCTGAAAAATTCCTGGGGTACATTGTACGTCATAGAGGTATTGAAATTGATCCTGCTAAAATCAAGGCAATTATAGAGATGCCTCCCCCCGAAGAGTTTGCATCAGCTCCGTTCTTTACAAAGACAACTCGCATTCATTCGTCAATTTATATCAAACTTATCAAGACGCTGTCAACCATTTGCAAGGTTAATGAAGAAGGATGCTCCATTCAAATGGGACAAGGAGTGTCAGGAAGCCTTCAATAGTATTATAAGCTACTTGGCAAATCCACCAATCTTAGCAGCACCTATTCTTGAGAAACCCCTCATTCTATACACAGCTGCATTAGAAGAGTCCCTTAGAGCATTATTGGCACAACATAATGAAGAAGGCAAAGAGAATGCTCTTTATTATATCAGTTGTAGATTAATTGGAGTAAAAATGAGATACTCTCCAATAGAGAAGCATTGTTTGGCATTGATCTTTGCAGTTCAAAAGCTTCATCATTATATGTTATCTCACAAGATTTCTCTTATCTTAAGGATCGATCTGCTGAAGTACTTGATGACAAGACCAGCGTTGACAGGTCGCTTAGCAAGATGGGCAGTATTGCTTTTGCAATTCGATATCATATATATTCTATAGAAAGTAGTGAAAGGATAAGTTTTAGCAGATTTTCTTGCTGCACATCCCATCACTGCGGACTAGTCTCTTAATGACGATATACCTGATGAGCAAATTATGCTCATTCATGAAAGAGAGAAATCACAAATTTGAGAAATGTACTTTGATAGGGCCTCATCAGTCAAACAAGTCCAATATCTAAATTTCCCAAGAGCAAGAGCAGGAATTGTCATCATCTTCATAACACTAGAAGGAGGGATAATGAGACGATCATATGGATTGACCAAGCCGAGAACTAACAATGAAGCTGAATATGAAGCATTAGTGGCAGGCCTAGAAGAATCTATTTTCATAGGCATTCAAAACCTGCACATTTTTGGTGATTCTCAGCTTATCATAAATCAAGTACTTGGCATCTATAGAATCGACAAGCTTGAGTTATCTTTCAATCACAAGTGAGTTCTCGAGCTTATGAAACAGATATCAAATATCACATTAACTCGAGTCTCTCGATCCGAGAATAGTAAAGCTGATTGTTTGGCAAAATTAGCTAAGAAAATGGCAAGTATGAATGGTGATTATGTCATGATCGACATATTTACTCGACGAGTCTTAGAGCCGATAAAATATCAATCCCCGTAGGTAGAGAGGTTACCAAATCTAATAGCAGGATATGACTCAGATTGTTCCTCATACTCCCCAAAATCAATAAGAAGTTATACCGAGAAGAGCTAAAAATGACATTGTCTCAGAAAAGTAGTGTGAAGCCTTTGTTTGCGTCATGATTGGAGGCCTTCATCGACTTTAAAGAAGGCAAATTACCAAGTAATAAATCATTGGCATCAGATCAAAAGAGAATGCTTCATCAACAATACTTTATATCATAGATCCTTTGAACAAATGTGGCTACGATGCCTAGGTGTAGATGAAGCTAGCAAAGTGATGATTGAAGTTCATGAAGGACTTTGTGGTGCACATCAATCAGGTCCCAAGATGGCAGTAAAGATCAAAAGGATGGGCTATTACTGGCTGTCTATAGTGAGAGATTGTATTAATCACACTAAGAAGTATTATGAGTGTCAAGTACATGGGGATCTCATCCATCAACCTCCAAATCCATTACACTCAATAATAGCATCTTGGCCATTTGAATGTTGGGGTACAGATATAATTGGACCAATTGATCCACCATCGTCAGCTGGACATCACTTCATCTAGCAGATTATTTCTCCAAGTGGGCTGAGGCTACTCCATTTAAAGAAGTTACTGTTGACCGAGTGATCAACTTCTTCATGCATAATATGGTCTACAGATTTAGAGTGCCATGCCGAATAATTTTTTATAATGGCACAGCTTTTAAATGTGCAAAGATTTATATATTCATCGATCGACACAAAATTGATTTGTGATACTCTTCAATATACAATTCAAGAGCAAATGGTTTGGTGGAGGCCTTCAACATAGTATTAGTCAAACTGCTCAAGAAGATCCTCACTAAAAATAAGAGAGAATGGCATACCAAGCTAGTAGAGGCTCTATGGGCATATCGAACTACCTATAAGGCATCGACTAAAGCCACTCCTTATTCATTGGTATTTGGAACTGAAGCAGTTCTTTCGCTTGAAGTTGAGTTACCTTCACTTTGAGTAGCTATCCAGCACAATCTAACTGAAGATCAAAATGCTCGTCTGAGAATGGTGGAACTCGGCATGCTTGATGAAGTTAGATTGCAAGCTCATCAAAATCTGGAAGTCTATTGAGCAAAGATGTCCAGAGCTTTTGACCATAGGGTGCGGCCTCGAACATTTCAAAAGTAGGGAATTGGTCTTTGAAGACCAATTATTCCCAATCAAAAATTTGGTGGTAAATTTGAGCCTAACTGGGAAGGCTCTTTTGTCATTGAAAAAGTGTATCAAGGAGGGGCATACCAACTTGTCAACCTAAAGGGTGAAAGACTAATGCCGCCAATTAACGGTCGATACTTAAAAAAGTACTATACTTGATGATCACATTCTCAAGGTACAATAGAAATCCCCTATAAGACAGGTTTTTTTAGTATATCCATTTAGGTTAACATCGTGCTTTATGCCAAAATCCCTAAATAAATATACTCCATATGAAGGACTCTTCCGTGAAAATTCCCTTATTATACAGGGGGCATTTTTAGAATTTTATATATAGAATGAAATCAATGTTGTATGTCAAAATTCCTTTTAAGGTTGACATCGAGCATTACGTCGAAATCCATGAATATATCTATAATTATCATTGTTAAAGTTGTAGAGTCTTGCATAAATAAAAAGAATCTATTTCTACACATGAAAGGACAACCGAAATGTCAAGAAATCTATCTCTCAGATTTGCCAAATTCTGGAGATAAAGTCAAAAGAACTCCCGATTTCAAAGCTTCAATCAATTAAGTTGGAGAAACATCAACCTCTATATCCTAAAGTCTAGGACACGGATGGGTTCTGAAGGTCGGACTCAACAAGCCCACAAATGGTCGAGTTGCTGACGCTCTCCTCACTCAACAAGCAGTAAGAAAAGGCCGCAGTGAAAGAGCCTCCATTCATCAATCTGATGATAAAACCACTAACCCACTATAGCTTAAGTCGAAGACTCGAGTAGGTCCTAAAGGTCAAACTCAACAAGCCCAAATATGGCCTAGTTGCTGACGCTCTCCTCACTCAACATGCCACAAGAAAAGGTCGTAGTGAAAGACCCCCTACAAGTCAGTCCAATGACGATAATTGTTCAATCTCAAACCAGATTCAGCTTAGTGATTACAAGCAACCAGGATCCAAGAGATCTTTCTACTTGATCGATAGATCAAGGCAATCTGAGAAAACGCTTAATTCATGGTTACCTCAAATCAATCTTCATATTACCTACAAGGTGATATTTTAGTCTATTCTTAAATGATCTGATCAAGCTCAAAGCACAGATCAAAGTCTATCTCCTTATCAAGTTCGTCAAAGCAGAAAGCATAGGACCGAGGAAGTAATTCTATAGTTCATACAAAGCTGATGGCTGAACTAGAGGAATTTCGTGATTATTCAGTCTGTTAAAGCACAAATTGCTTTCAACTCAACATTGACCTATATAAGGTGGTTGTCGTATGTACCCTTCAACGAATCCATCAAAGCAGCAAGCACAAGGTTCATGGAGTGCATACACTTCCTGACAAATCGATAGGGACAAACCAGGTCAATCCTTCATTCAGTCCGTCAAGCTCAAAGCTAGGACAGAAGGACTTTCAAATCTGACCAAACACGGATAAATTCCCCAGGAATCATTCATCAAAATAAGCAGACTAATTCCTCCATCAAACCCAACTAAGCATGAAGCTAGAGTTGGAGGAGACTCAAATCTACAAGAACATAAAAGAAAGAGATCTTCAACAAATCCATTGAAGCAGATAGTAGATGGTGTAAGAGCTATTATCAATCCTACAAGTCGATTCTGACAAATCGGTCAAGCTCGTCATTTAGCATGTCTTGAATAAGGAAGCATACTAATGATAAATCCTGGCAAAGCTCCGTAAGCTGTTGCAAGAGAAGCTGAAATGATCCAAGCTCTGTGGCCAGACCAAAAGGTCAACCAGTTTTAAACAAACGTGACTCGCTTCATGCGCGAGTCACATTTGTTGGGAGCCATTTGTTGACCTTTATATATGCGCCACAAAATCAAGACAAGCCCACAAGTCAAATTCGATGGACTTCGGAAATGACAGTGCACAAATCGGGGTTCAAAATGCACTAGACGTCACCGAAAATGGTCAAATGACTTCGATCGATGAACAGACTTCGTCATTGCATTCAAAACATCGAAATTGATCAAAATATAAATATTGCAAAATCTAACGATCGATTGATTAAACGCTCGAGCTATCAATGTGTCGACATGCATATCAGAGTTGAGAAGTCACGATGGTATTCGAATGACCACCGTTCATGAAATTGATTTAGCTTCAAAATATCAAAATCTATCAAATGAGACTGTCTGCACTCAATTCGGACAAGTCTGTGCAAATATCGAGTGATTTGAAGTGACATTGCGCAAATCAAGGCTAAAATACGCAGGACGTTATTGAAATCAAATGACCTTCGATCGATGAACAGACTTCGCCATCGTGTTCAGAATATCAAAATTGGTCAGGATATAAATATTGTCTGACTTGATGAGCAATCGATCAAGCACTCGAGACGTCAACGTGTCTGCACATATATCGAGGTCAGAAGGCATTGATGAGGATCAAACGACTTCAGTTCATGAAATTCATTACACCATTAGCTTCAAAATGTCAAAATCTATCAAATAAGACTGTTCACACTCAATTCGGATGAGTGCGCAAAATCGGCGAGAAAGCGATGACCGCATTTTGAAATTAACCCAATTTCTTCAAAACGGCTCGACGGATAGCTTGCATTGAACAATGGAATTACCCTAAATCGATATATATATATATATATATATATATATATATATATATATATATATATATATATATATATATATATATATATATATATATTACTATTATTTTACGTGAAATCTAATTAAAATAATTTAAATTAATTTAAAATTAATTTAAAATTCTCAAATTACTCTCAACTCCCCTTGATATGGTGCTCAAAATACCGCTAATCAAAGTCCTCTTAATATCAAAGCGATTTGGTCAAGACCATCGAGATTAAGCACTGAAATATCCTCTTTGGGATATCAATTACATCCCAAAATAGCTCTTAAATATAGAGTGTTTATAGTCAAATCGGCGTCTCGACGAGCGGATCTAACGAGCCTAAGATCTCATAATTCGACTTCATTTGGGCATCCAAATGCTCAAATACATCAAATGATCGAAGGAACCATTCTAAGCCGTCCGATCAAGAGGAGTACCGGACTTTGCATAAATTACACGCCCCTCCTCCCATCTATAAATAGAACTCTATCCCTCACATGAAAGGGGAGAGAAGAAGAAGAGGAGGCTGAAACAAAGTGAAGAAGAGGAGCCCTCGCTGTCCACCACCGCCACCGCGTTCTGATCCTACCGTCAATCGTCCAAGCAAGGAAGAAGAGGAAGAATCCAAACAAGGAAGAAGAGGAAAAGCCTAAGCAAGGAGGAAGAAGAAGCTCAAGATCCTCCGCAAGGTCCTTTCGACGACATCAACCACCATCATCTAATTGTCCCTGCATCTCCACCTATTACCGGCAACTATTACAACCTGATCATTGTTACACAGTTGTTGGTCCTCTCTCATATGCAATTCTCAGAATCATGTCGGGAAGACTTTGTACTCACATGATACATAGTGGAAGCTTTTCTTCGGGCTAGGCCCCGTGGTTTTCCCCTCTTTTGAGGTTTTCCACGTTAAAATTCGGAGTATCTCTTGTTCTCATTAATTACATGTGTGTCTTTGGACTAATCGACAAGGCTAAATTAAACTTTCACTCTACCTGCGGTTTTCTACGCATAGCTTTGGCGCCGTGTGGGAAGTAAAACCCTTCAACCTCATTTGTGAACATCCACGTTATGGCCAATAGGCAACACTCGTCATAATGGAACCTCCGCTCAACTCCGTCATTCTCAAAACCCATCCTAAACCAAGGGCGCCATGTTGAGGCGGGCGGAATCTCTTTGGAAGATCGGGTCATTCGAATGGAGGAGTCTCAAAATAAGATGATCCGGCTTTTGCAAGGACTACAACGGCCACGACAAACATATCTCCCCAAGATGGGTCATTGCGGGAGGAGGTGCTAATCCTCCGACAGTTTCTCCGCATGGAACCGTGATCTCCTTGACAGCTAGTTCCACTCATCCATCGCGTGCACTCAGGTTACTAATCCACCGACGTTGTTGATAGCTTGCTCTTCATTAATCCCGCCGACATGACATTCGCATGAATCGACGCTTAATGCAAGATGAATTTCACCTTCAAGGCAATCATCTTCACCCACACCGGTTATGAGGAGTCCTCACCTTTAGGCAAGCAATTCTTCAACATCCAATTCCCCAGGTTTCAAGCTTAGAGCATTGATTCCATGATGGGGCAAGGACCCCACGAACACATCGACCATTAGACTATCATGCGAGCTCATTTGCTTTTGTCTTTCTGACCCTCAAAGGGCAAGCTGGCACTTGGTTCTACTCTCTTCCAAGGGGATCCATCCATACCTTTAACGAACTGCGAGATTCTTTGGAGCAGTTCATTGCAAATCGGAGAATCATTAAAGATTCCTCCCATCTTTTCGGTATTCGACAGAACGAGGGTGAATCACTTAAAGAATACTTCCAGAGGTTCTCCTTAGAAGCTCGCCAAATACAGTAAACTCTGAACTATTAAGAGGAGTTTTTCTTGGAGGGCTCCGTCCAGGGCCTTTTACTCATCACTCATGCGGGACACGGTCCGGTCATATGCCGACTTAGTTCATCGTGTGGAAGCACAAATCTTCACTGATGAGGCTATTAATGCACATCGCAAACAATTTGGATAATCTGCAGAGAGACATAAAAGCACCCCCAAGGAACACGGGCCCGGTCATCAAAGAAGAAATCGAAAGGCCCATTCAACAAAGATATCCACGCTCAATTGGAAAAGAATCAATTGACTCATACTTCATACCCGGGGCAACTTAATCTCAAAGATGAGCAAGTCAACACCAGCGAAAAGGCAAAGATCAATGGTCAACTCTGGCTACAAGCTCATATAAATATTCGACCTCTTCCATACGGGTTAACGTCATCGAGTAAACACTCTGACAAACAACCCAGGATAGGTCAAAACGTCCTTGGTGGACTTCCTGCGATCTCTTCCATACGGGTTAATGTCATCGAGCAAAGCTCGACAAACAACCCAGAAAGGTAAAACTTTGTAACTCAGCAGGTTAATGTCTGATAACACTCGACAAACAACCTCGGATGGGTCAAAATCTCATCATCGCGTCACCAATCACTACCGTCGCCGGTCCTGCCGCCGACCATCGGCAATCTTACGGTCATCCATTGCCGGGTCATCCGCTGCTGCCGGTCAGCTGGCCGACCATCGCGCAATCTTGCCGGTCATCGCCATTGTCGCCCGTCATCATCACTGTCGCCGATCTGCCGCCATCGCCGTATCTTAGCGGTCATCGCCATGTCGCCGGTCATCCGCTACTAATCAACGCCGTCGCCCGTGACTACCAGATTCAATTTGACCTCTTCCATGCATTAGCGTCGCCAGTAAAACTCGACTAACAACCGGATAGGTCAAACGTCCCCAGTGGACTTCCCGACCTCTTCCATACGGGTTAACGTCATCGGTAAAACTCAACTCACTAGATAGTCAAAACGTCTTGGTGGACTTCGCGACCTCTTCCATGCGGGTTAACGTCATTGAGTAAAACTTCGACTAACAAGGTCAAAAGGTCCAGTGGACTTCCGCGGCCTCTTCCATACGGGTTAATGTCGCCGAGCAAAACTCGACAAAAAAACTGGAAAGGTCAAAAGGTCCTTGTGGACTTCCACGGCCTCTTCCATCTACAGTTAGCGTCGGCGAATAATATTCACCAATAACTGAAAGGTCAAAACTTTGTACCCACTCTACAAGTTAATGTCATGTAACACCACGACAAACAACGGATGGGTCAAAATCTCGGATTCAATTATATCCATAACGTGCAAGTTAACAACATCATTATCAAGCTGTTGCCGTCAGGCAATCTTCGCCGGTCACCACTATCGTCGCCGGCAATCTTCGTCGACCCGGCCGACGTCGCCGGGTATTGCCATCCACCATAGTCGCTACCACCAACTACCGTCGCCGACCACGGTCGCCAGTCGCCGCCGCTGACTACCGTGGCTAACGTGGCGGTCACTGCCTCCGACCATCGCCGGCAATCTTCGCCGGTCATCACCATTTCCGCCGGTCACCACCATCGTCGCTGGTAATCCTCGCCGACCACCCTTGCAGGTCACCATCGGCCAATATGTCGACCAGTCTCCGTGATCGCTTCCAATCCGGTGGCCAGGTTAGTTACACCTTTGAGCGGAGCCTTGCCGTATGATTCACGTCTTGATCGCCTCCAATCCGGTCGGTCGACTAGGTTGGTTTACACTCGGGGAGCCATCGTATGAGCGGTCTTGATCTCCAACCGGTCGGTCCGTAGGTTAGTTACACCCGGGAGAAAGCTGAGCCTTATGACGGTCTTGATCGCCTCTCCGGTCGGTCCATAGGTTAGTTTACACTCAGGCGGAGCCTTTCGTGTATTCTGGGTCTTGATCGCCTCAATCCTTCGGTCACTAGGTTAGTTTACACCTTTGGAGAAACGTATGAGCGCTCTTGATCGCCTTCAACCGGTCGGTCCGACAGGTTAGTTACACCCTTCGGGGAGAAACTGGAGCCTGTCGATGACCAGGTCTTGATCGCCTCCTCGATCGCCACCAAAGGATTTTCACTCAAGAAGGGAGAGGGAAAGGTGTGCCTTTCTCCCTCACCTTAGGGGTATTTATAGCCTCACAGGGTAAAAGGGTAAAAAACCCTCAAAAAGCATTAAATTAAAATTCCCGGTCAGGCCCGTGGGCGCCGGGCTGGCGCGCGCCACGGCCCGCAGACGCGCGCGGACGCGCGCAGGCGCCTGACGCGCGCAGGCGCGCAGAGCACAGACGCGCGCGCAGGCGGTCGCGCGCGCGCACGCGACCCGCGGCCCATCCGGCCCGGGGCCCATCCGTTGCGCGACCCGAACCGTCGCGCGACCCGAACCGCCTCGTTACCCGGACCGCCGCGCGACCCGAAGCGTCGCGCGACCCGAACCGTCGCGCGACCCGAAGCGTCGCGCGACCCGAACCGTCGCGCGACCCGACCCGCAACGCGGCCCGTCGACGCGACCCGCCGACCGCGCGTACCGCGCGGCCGACCCGAGAGCCCGACACGACCGCCGACGCCGCGCGCCGTTCCGCGGCGACCGAGCGCCGCGCCGTTCCGCGACCCGGCTGCGTGGCCCGAGTCTGACCCGATGGGCCCGGCCCATCGGCGCTGTTTGCAACCCTGCGCGCGCTTGCGGCAGGTCCGCGCCAGCAGGCGCCGCAGCCTCGGTGCCGATAGCGCCCCTGCCTACCAAAAAATGCCGAAAACTTTCGTGAGCATCCAAATAAATTCATAACCTCAGAATCTCATGCCAAAGACCGTAGATTTGCTTCCATAATCGTAATCTTGGATGAATATTTGAAAATATATTGGTCATGGGTTGGCGTATATTTTAGATGATTAAAATCTCATCCAAAAAAATAGCAACTGATATGGTGCTCAAAATACCGCTAATCAAAGTCCGAATCTTAATATCAAAAGCGACCGATTTGGTCGACCGTCGAGATTAAGCGCTTGAAATATCCTTGGAATCTTTGGGATATCAATTACATCCCAAAATAGCTCTTAAATATAGAGTGTTTATAGTCAAATCGAAGCGTCTCGACGAGCGGATCTAACGAGCCTAAGATCTCATAATTCGACTTCATTTGGGCATCCAAATGCTCAAAATACATCAAATGATCGAAGGCATTCTAAGCCGTCCGTCGAGAGGAGTGGCACGGACTTTGCATAAATTTAAGCGCCCTCCTCCCATCTATAAATAGAACTCTATCCTCGTGAAGGAGAAGTGAAGAAGAAGAGGCTGAAACAAGTGAAGAAGAGGAGCCAGCTTCAGCGATTGCGTCAACCACCATGCCACCAGCTGCTCGTCCTTGCTTCAAAAGCGTCAAGCAGGAAGAAAGGAAGAATCCAAACAAGGAAGAAGAGGAAAAGCTCAAGGAGAAGAAGCTCACGAAGATCCTCCTCAGAAGGTCCCACCACCGGACATCAACCAAATCATCGCTAATTGTCTCGTCTCCTATTCAACATTATTACTGGCATCGTTGTTACCGGTTGTTGGTCTCTCTCATATAAGTAATCCATGTCGGAAGACTTTGTACTAAACATACATAGTGGAAGCTTTTCTTGGCGTGGTTTTCCTCTTTTTTGAGGGCGTTAAAATTAGGATCTTGTTCTCATTAATTACTGCTATTGTCTTTGACTGTAAGAAAATTTTAAACTTCACCTGGTTTTAGCCGCAACACCCTATTTTAGTTTTCTGAAAAAAGAAATTAAAAATAATAATAATAATAATAATATTTAAAGATAACCACTCCCTCCCTTTTTGGGAAGAAAACTTACCACTCCCCCGGATTCTCTCCCACTCTTTCTCTCTCTTGAATTTCTCCCTCACGTTTCAAGAAAAGAAATCCCCTGAAAAAGGTAATCCTCTCCCTTTTCAAGATTTTTTTCTCTCAGTTTTTGATTTTTTTCTTCCGTTCTACGTAAAACCAAGCCGCCGCCGCCGTCGCTCAGGAGGAATTCCATTGTTCTGGCCAATTCCACCAGTCGAATCCCCCTTTCCGCGCAATTTACCGCTGGTCGCGCTCCGATCCGCCGCGCATCTACGCGACCCACCACTCCGGCCCACCGTCCCACGACGCTGCAACCCGGCCCGCTGCGTTCTCGTAGCCCGCCGGCGCGAATTGCTGACCCGCCCTCGTCCGCCTTTTCGGCCCGCGATGAACCCGCACCGCCGAATCGCGCGCCACGCCCGCTACCGCGGCTCGCACCACGCCAGCAATCGAACCCGAACCGCGCTGAGCCCGCACCACCACACCACTCCGCCCGCCAGGCCCACTCTGCCGTTCCGTGCCAGCCCGCTCGACCCGCATGTTTGGCCCGTTCTGACCCGCGTACGGCCCGCCAGCAACCTTTACGCAACCCGTTCTAGCCCAAGAACCGGCCCGCCAGCCTCCTTCACTCCTTCCTTAGCCCGTCCAGCCTTCAAACTGACTTGAACCAGCCCATTCTCCGCATCCAGTCCCGCTCAACCTTTTCCATCGTTTTCATCGCTGATTGGGAAGAAAATCATCAGGCAATTTTCCATCGATTTTTGGCCGCTCCCGACTTTAGCCTTCTTACTTTCATCCTCAAGAAGAAAATCGTGACAATTCTTCCTTCATTTTTCCTCCATGTTCTTCTTACTTTCATCGGAATCAAGAAAACCATCTACGTTCTCTTCGATTTGATTTTCGCTTACACATTCTAGGGAAAGAAAAAAATCGTCGATTCTTTCTTGATTTTTAAAGCACTACATTATTCTCGTATAACCCGTTCTTTGCCTAGCAGCGCAAAATATGTCGAACAAGTGGGATTTGTGAATGTGAATATATACATGCTTTGTGTTTCTTTGCGGGTTTGAAGACCTCGTTGCTTTCAGCAGAGCTGACAGTGAAAAAAGAGATGTGGTGTCGCGAACACCGCCAACAGGCGTCAGTAAGCCACCAATTGTTAGATGTCACTCCCCCTAGGCGAAATGTGCCGAAATTTTGTCTAATTTCCAGACTTAAAAAAAAAAAAAAAAATGGGGTGGAATATATATTATTTTGTATGTCTTCTTTGAGGTTTGAAGATCTCGTTGTGCTTTCGTGCATGAGATGCATCTGTGGTAAGACATCATCACTCAGCATCAAGTAAGCCAAAATATCTCGATCGACAAGGATAATGTCGGAGCAAATTTCATCAAATCTTTTGACATAGAAAGAAATGGGAAAATAAAATGGGCTAACATGAATAGGAAAACTTAAATTCTAAACTAAAAAAATAAGAAAAAGGGGGGAATTAAAATGACATACGATATATATAAAAATAAAACAAAATAAAAGAAGGGTAAAAATCACTTATAAAATTTGTCGAAGAAAGATTGAAAATCCACTGAAGTTCCTAATCACCTCCTTTCAAATACCCTATCTCTAACCTTTCAAAAAAATGGAATGGAATAGACAACTCCCTTTAGCCTTATTTATAGAAATTGGAAGAAGTATAAAGAGGGGAAAAATCAAATTTAAACAAAAGAGGGAGAAAATCAAATTTGAAAAAAGAGGAGGAAAATCAAATTTAAACAAAAGGGGGGGAAAATCAAATTTGAATATAAAGAGGAGGAAAATCAAATTTAAACAAAAGAGGAGGAAAATCAAATTTAAACAAAAGAGGGGAAAATCAAATTTGAATAAAGAGGGGGGAAATCAAATTTAAACAAATGAGGGAGAAAATCGAACAAATTTGAATAAAAGAATGGTAAAAGGAGAACTACTTCTAGGAGTAAATCTTCTCCTTAAAATAATAAATTAAATTATCCCTTGAACATATAGCTCTAAAATACTTTCTTGCCAGGATCTGCAATCTTTTCAGCAGAATGAGGCGATCTTAAACCAAAATTGATAAAAATCATAAGGCTTTCTTTAATCGAAAATTAGGGAATTTCATTCTAATTATGATTGTCAAAAGTCAACGAAATCACTAATTAGATGAAATTAGCTAAGCTATAATTTCTTGCATGTGCTCGAAGAGATTTCAAATTTTAAATTTAATGTCACGAAAGCTACAGAAATTGGAATTAAGTAAATACAAAATTAACCTCATAATTCAAACACAAAATTACATAAAGTTACTATACACCATATGACATATTGAATGCTTAAATTCAAGTTTGAGGATCTTTATGTGGGTTCCATCCTTTAGTCTTAGGGTTGGTCGTTAACAAAACATAAAAACCTAGAATAAGAGTTTCAAATAAGTGAAATATTTGAGAAATTGATTATGTCAGGTGACAGTAGATCTAATCCTCTGTTAGCAGCTAAATAGAGTTGACGGGATATAAAGCTCTTAAACGCATACAAATTAATCAAAATTTTAACTCAAATCAAATATCAATCTAAAATAACTTAAATGAAATTCTATCATAAAAACTTAAATCAAACTCAATCTATCCACCTTTAGCTTTTGTGGTGACAAATTAAAAATTAGCTCCAAAATTGATGTCAAATCAAGTATTTTATTATGTTCACTCTCTCATTAATCTTGGCGGTAAGGCGTGGCTTCTCGAACTACGTGGCCGATAGCTCCACAGATGGCTTATGACAGAGTCCTCGATGGGTTGTTTGGCATGTCCTCCATTATATTACGATCACCCGTGCAGTATGCTCCCCAATGGCTCGCTTTGAGTTGTGAATCATAGGGTACTTGATGAAAATGCCCTCAGGTAAGGTAGACATAAAATTGTCTCCATAGATAAACACCACCCAGTCTACAAGGATTTTTGGATGGCGTAACACTTTGATGAGGATCCTTCTCGGGTTGGATCGACCTCTTCCGATTAAGTAGATAGGGACCGCGATTGCATCCATAGGATCTAGATGAACGCGTCATCATTCCCCAACCATCCGGTTTAAAATTTATAATGATAAATTTCATAATCTAAATTCTACTACGTCCTTCTTATATCTTTGTTACTAATGATTAGCCTTGTCAAAATTCTCTCACTTATTGAGAGGATAATTAACTATAGAGGCTCTCATAGAAACACGGAACTAGATCTAAAGTTCTCACCAAATGAGACGAAATCTCGGTAGTGTCTTCTATTATCTCATCTCTCGAAAATTACACACCAACATTTTAAACCACTCTTTTCATCGAGATATGAATTTTTGGAGCCAATACACATTAGAGATCCAATGACTGGCAAATCAGTTCTCTCTCACTTATTGAAGTATTATAGAACTGCTTTTATAAGAAACTTGGAACCAGATCTAAAGTCCTCGCAAAATGAGGGCGAAATCTCTGGGTAGTGTCTTATCTACTATTTCATGTGCCTTCTGAAAATTACACCGATATTTAAAACTACTCTTTTCATTGAAGAAGTCGGTGGCGAATTTTCGGAGTCCATACTTTTCAATTGATCTGATCCTAAGCTTGGCCCCGCTTGTTTTTACTGTTTTTGACGTCGAAAACTACTTTTTTTTTAAATATAATTTTTTGTTAAATTTTATAGAAAATATAAGTTTTTAAAAATATAAAAAATTTATCATTATTTAAATATTATTTTTTTGTTGTTGACTGCTTAGTACATAAAAGACAGTTTCAAGACTAATTTATTGAAAGAGTTTTGTATTTAGATTACAACTGGAAGTAGTTTCTATCGTTTACATTTTAATAATATTTATACGTTATCATCAATTATATCTAAATAAAAATAAATGTCACTCAATCAATCAACTTATTACTACTTCATAATATAAGATAATATTTCTTTTAAAATTTTAAAATACTGTTATTATTATTTATTTAAATTCAAATTTTAAATATTGAGGAAATCAATTCATCTTAAATTTTCCAAGATTTAAAATTTTTTATGATATAATTTTCTTTTATTTTGAACTATTGCATGCCAAAAAATTTGAAGCTGTTGAATAAAATTACACGTCAATTTTATAGAAATTCAACACACACACACAAATAGTCAAAAAGAGAATAAGAAACTCCATAATTTTTATGTTGAAAAATCCCAAAAAGAGAGAAAAAAATCACTAGGCTTAGCCCAGAAAAATTGCTCACTATATATCTCATTTCAAGTACAAAGTCTAAGTTTTTCCGATAATAGAATTACAAGATCTTTTATGGGAATCCTGATAAAGAAAATTTTAGAATCAAGTTACAACAGTCATGCGATGATAGTTGGACTGTAATAATTATTGATGGCAGCTGACCATGACAATTGACGGTAACGGTGGTGATGATGAACTTCGAACTTTAGCTCTCTCCCAACTTTCTGTCAAGTTTGCTTCTAGCTTCCTCTCCCTCTTCATGACAAGAATGAAGTTCTATTTATAGGATTCTAAAAGGGATATTTTGGTCATTGTAGCCAAAATTCGAAAATATTCCATCGAACGGTATATATTGAGTCATTTGATCATAGACATTTTTTTGGTGATTTAACTATTCAAACAATCTTCAATTTGAGTGATCTTAGGCTCGTTAGATTTGTCTCGGCCACTATTTGATTATGTAACTTTAAGGTTTGATTTGAGCTCATTTGGACTCGATTTAACTATATTCTAGTATTGTTAAACTCTTCCCACTGAGTTGATTTATATACATATTTTAACTTAAGATTCGTGTTTGATTTATAAATTTTAAATAGATATATCACTAATATTCTAAATAAAAATTCTTTTACTTCAAAAAAGTTTATTAAAACATTTGTAAAATAACCACTTGATTTGATGAAACAAAAAAAGAACATCTTGACACCATTGGCCGAGTAGCCCAACTCACACTGACTTCACACGAATTCACTTATTATTTCGAAATAACTAATACATGTTATGTAGTTACAACTATCAATATTCATTTTATGATTTTTTGAAAAAAAAATCTTTATTAGAACATATTATATAATCTACTCATTCTTTTATAAATACAATTTTTGTTATGGTACTATCTCTAGACATATGAAATCATTAGCATATAGTTTGTATTCTTTGAAAATATAATAAAAAATATAACCGCTTTCTAGACTGTTGGGAGGCTAAGATTAAGCACAAAAAATTAGTTTAAGTATTTCATAGTATACATGTAACGAATGAAAAAAAAAAAAAAAAGCAATCATATAGAGAAATATCAAATTAAATATGAAAAAAAAATCAAAAAATGAAAAAAAAATCATAGAGCTGTATTACAAAAAAAATCATTATGAAAGAAAAATAGATGAGAGTTTATAAATCATACTTTACTCAAATCATTCATCACCACTCTATGATATTTTACTTCACTCTCATTCAAAATTAAAAAAAAGCATCTAAATATAAATTCTCCTATCACATGATGTCGTGACACCACAATCATAAACAATAGGAGTTGATGCCTCTCTCTTCCAGGCATTTTTGCACGAGCTCAAGCGTCGTGTCATTGTTATAGTCTCTGTCTTTTCTTCTTTTGGTGCTCAAGTCCTAGCATCGAGGCGCTCGCTTCACTATTTTTCTAGTTCTATTCCACTGATCCTAGCACTATGTCGCTATACTCCCAGCACCAAGACGCTATCTTCTATGTTTCTGAAGCTAAGATATTCTACATATCATATAAAAAAAATTTATGGGATGTTGCTCTCGTACCCCCGAGCAGAGGCTGTGCCGAGCTTGACCATCAAAAATAAGAGCAGAGTCCATAGTACATCTGAGTTTATTGATAAAATTAGAGTCCACAATATAACAAAATCGCCCTCTCTCTTTTATCATTTAATTCTTTTTAGTTATTTTTGCCAAAAACTTATTTTTTTGATAAAATTAAAACCATTGTTTGACACTACACTACAATAGTATAGTCAGAGGAACAACAAAGAAAATTAACTAAAATCAACATATAACATTACCCCAACTAGTTTCCACATTAAACAAATATTTGTTCGATAACATCATCCTTTTGGCCAACTAATTTCATGCAAAATCAATACTGCATGAAAGAAAAGAAATAAAGACTAAAGATAAGCTTGAGGTGCCAATCGTGGCGTCGCCTTAGCCATCAGCGGCCTTGTCTTGCGCATCGTCGCCCCATAGCTCTCTTCCATGTCCAGCGTATCGCCCATAGAACCATCCGGTAATGTCCAATCAAAGGCATGCAACAGCATAGCTGTGACGAGGTGAACCATACGAAGGCCAAGCTTCATCCCCGCACATCTTCTTCGCCCTGCGCCGAACGGTATTAGCTCGAAATTATTGATCCCCTTAACGTCGGCACTCTCATGCGGCGACCCCGGGCCGAATCGATCGGGATCAAATTCATGGGGGTCGTCGTGCCAAGTAGCGAGGTCCCGACCGATGGCCCATATGTTGACGAGGAGGTAAGCGCCTTTGGGAATGAGGTAGCCGTCGATCTCACAATCTTCGGTTGCCATGCGGGGGACGGATAGAGGGACTGGGGGATGGAGGCGTAAGGTCTCCTTGACAATGGCTTCGAGGAAGGGAACTTTGGTAGATCTGACTGTGAGATCAAGCGGTTGCAGCCGGCGACGGAGTCGAGCTCATGCTGTGCTCGAGCGAGGATATGAGGATGACGAAGGAGCTCAGATAATAGCCACTCGATGGTGATGGAAGTAGTGTCAGTCCCTGCAATGAACATGTCCTACGGCAACACACAAAAGTATACGACAGCTCGTTAATATTAGTCTCGAGAAAAGCTATAATATAATTAGCGAATGTTCATAATAAAATTTAGAAAAATTATTATGTACAAAATTATAATATAAATTTTATTCTCAGATTCAAATAATTTAATATCATATTATACTCAATTAATATATAATTATTATATATTGATTATAAAATACTATATATTATTTATAAAATATTATATATTATCTTGTAATTAATATTATATTAATATTTAATAATACATAAAATTTTATAATAATTATTTATTAATCAAATTATATATGATATTATATTATTAAAATTTATATATAAAATAATATTAAAATTTTGCACATAGTAATCTCTCTAAAGTCTAATATAACATACTGACAAGTAAAAATATGAACTCATTGTCCTTTTTTTTCTTTTGAAATTTATTTTGAGTTTAACTATTCTTAACATATGAGGATCTTATTCCAAAGTCTAGGAGTTGTTTAGGATCAATTTTGTTATATATTTTTTATTTTAATTTTTATATTGTTTTTAAAAATATATTTATTTATAATATTTTTATGTAGTTTTATTTTTTGTTTTCAAAAATAAATGATATTGTTTTTAAAAATACTCATTTTGAGTGTTTTTAAAAACAACAAGCACAATTAAACAAATTTTATTTTTAATTAAAATATAAATAAAACAAAAAAAATAAAAAATAAAAGTGACCTCAAAGGACCCCTTAGTGATCTAGAATTAATTCATGATTAATTATGTATTTATTATTGATATGACACTGAAAATTCTACTAGTCGAAGCACGAATCTTGATATCAAGTTGATCCTCTTGAACAATTCAGATCAAGTACTTAAAATATCCTTAGAAACTTTGGGATATCGCTTAAATTCATAAATAGCTCTTAAGCATGGAGTGTTTATAGTCAAATGGCGTCTTGGACGAATCTAACAAGATCTCATAATTCTTTGTTTGAGCATTCAAATACTTAAAATACATCAAATGATCAAAGGAATCATTATGAGCGTCCAGATGAAGTGGAGTGGTTCGATTTTGCATGTATTTATTCTGAGTCACTCTATAAATAGCTCGTTCATGAGGGGAGAGAGAGAGGAGAGCTCTAAAGCTTGAAAATCCTTCAAATGTTGCCACCACTGACGGTTGTCACCATGCCGACCGTGATCCTTGCATCGTTAATCTGTGGTCTCCATCATGGCGACCTTCATCGTCGATCCGATCCATTTGTTCATCATCATCTCCAAGTCTGTACAACTTGACATATACTATTATCGATTGATTCTCTCATTCTCACCCTTCTCATGTAATTTTGTAATCCCGTTATCGGAAATTTTGCACTCAAATAAATACATAGATTCTTACTAGGCTGCGTGATTTTTCCTCTTTTCAAGATTTTTCACGTAAAAATTTCTAGAGTTTTCTTGTTCATTCTTTAAATATCTCTCAGATGTGGATTTCTCACAAGGCTAAGGCACTTTCACTCTACTACAACCCGGTTTTCTAGCATGCAGCTTTGGCACCGTCGTGGGAAAAGAACACTTCAATCCAATTTCTATGAACACTCGTATGGCTAATAAAGGCAACTAACCGAGCCTCGCTCAACTCCATCACTCTCAATCCTTGAACCAAGGGCCTTCTTACGCCTCACTCCCCGATAGGCTTTGTCGGTGAAGGCGAATCTCTTTAGAATATCGTGTCCAATGGAAGAGTCCCAAAATGAATGATCCGACTTTTTCGAGAACACAAGATCTTGCGGCAAACACATCTCCCCAAGATCGATCGTTAGCTGGAGGTCAAAATGCTCGATCTCCTTGACACGATGTTCCTCCGTGAGGCCGATATCTCGTTCCTCCGTAGAGACCGTGATCTCTCGACCTGCTTCTTTCATCCATCATGCACTCAACCGGCTAATCCACCAATTATTGCTGGTAGCTTGACACATTCTCATCCTGTTGACCCCACTCGTCATGTTATACGTGTAGAATTACGATGCTTAATGCAAGGCAAATTTCACCTTCAAGATAGAAATCATCTTCCCCCTCATCGCGGCTATGAGGAATCCTCACCTTTAGCTGAAGCTATTCTTCAACATCCTATTCCCGTGGGTTTCAAGCTTTTGAGCATTGATTCCTATGATGGGGCGACTGACCCACACGAACACATCGACCATTACAGGACTATCATGCATATCCAACGAGCTCCTGACACACTATTTTGTCAGGTCTTTCCCGTTACCCTCAAGGGGCAAGCTCGCATTTGGTTCTACTCCCTTCCAAGGGGATCCATCCGTACCTTTGATAAACTCGTCAAAATTTTTGTGGAACAGTTCATTGCAAAGAGGATGATCATTAAAGATTCCTCCCATCTCTCTGACATTCATCAGAATGAGGGTGAATCACTTAAGAAATACTTTCAAAGATTCTCCTTAGAAGCTCGCCAAATACAGGTAGACCACTCTAAAGAGGAGTTTTCCTTGGAGGACTCCGTCCGGGGCCTTTTACTCGTCACTAATGCGAGACACGGTCCGCTCATATGCCGACTTAGTTTATCGTGTGGAAGCATAAATCTCTGCCGATGAGGCTATTAATGCCCATCGCAAATAATTTGAACAATCTACAGGAAAACGTAAGAGCGCCCCAGGGAATCAAAGAAGAAATTGAGAGGCTCATTCAACAAGGATATCTACGTCGATTTGTGAAGAATCAATCGAATCAAACAAACATACATCCAACTAGAAACTGACATCATCACAAAAAACAAAATAATCATCAAATAATTGGGAAATTGAAATAATCAGAGGACCAATACTATCTAATCAAGTTCTCATTACCACCTCTGAAGAGCCAGAGTTAAAGAAGTCTTGTATTGATCATTCCATCACTTTTAATGACTCGGACTTAGAAGGAGTCCATGTTCCTCATCAAGATCCACTTGTCATCACCGTAGGGATCGGTGACCCATGCTATAATGTTAAGAAAATTTTGATTGACAATGGGAGTTATGTTGATGTCTTGTTTTACTCCACATTTCTTAGCATGGGCCTAGTTAGGGAAAAGCTCCAACCCGCTGCAGGACCATTATACGGGTTTGATAATCGCCATGTGCGAGTAGAGGAGACAATCACCCTTCCTGTTGTTCTTGGTTAATTTCCTCGACAAGTGACTCATTTAATCCAATTCATGGTGGTCAAGTCAGATTTAGCATATAACGCTATCTTTGGAAGGCCCCTCCAATCAATTTTCAGTGCAGTCACTTCAGTATCTCATCTCAAGATGAAATTTCCATCCCCCGTTAGAGTTGGGGTGGTCTGTGAAAATCAACAGATAGCGCAATCATGCTATCTCAAACAAGCTCAACCATGCCTTTATGACGATCAGATTTTAATTTTGAGATGAAGAGTACCGAAAGCTTCCACGAAGACTCTGTTGCATCGATAACCACCATTACGAGCAAAGTTGGATCTTGCTCTCGAACAAAGGAAAATACATAGACTTCTTATAAATCAAGACATCTTCGCGATGGGCATGCCGGGTGGACCCAATGTGATCATGCACTCCGAGATTGATACATTCAAACCGATCATCCAAGAAGCGAAGTTTTGCACGATCTCTCAGCTATTGGGCAAGAAGTTAACAAGCTTAGAAGCGGATTCATATGAGAGGTACATTACCTACATAGCAAATGTTATCATGGTTAAGAAAACAAACGGAACATGGAGAATTTATATTGATTACACCTCAACAAAGCTTACGAAGATAGTTTTCCTCTCTTCCGAATTGATCAATTGGTTGATGTTACGTCTGGATATCAAATGCTCAGTTTTTTGGATGCTTACTCTGGTTACAATCAAATAAAAATGGACCCAACGGATGAAGAAGCTACAGCATTTCAAACATATAAAAGTTTATACTGTTACCAAGTTATGTCATTTAGGTTAAAAAATGCTGGTGCTACCTATCAACGCCTTATGAATAAGATTTTTAAAGACCTATTAGGCCACACAATAGAGGTATATGTGGATGACATGTTAGTAAAAAGCTTGGAAGAATCACAGCATATTTTTGACTTAGAAATATGCTTTAACCTTCTTCGATGTTATAACATGCAACTTAACCCGACCAAGTGTACTTTTGGGGTTACGTCGGGAAAATTTCTTGGATTTATGGTAACCCACCATGGGATAGAGGCCAACCCCGAGAAAATCAAAGCTCTCAAAGATATGACTCCTCCGAAGAATATCAAGAAAGTTCAACGTTTGAATGGATGAATTGTTGAGTTATCCCGCTTCCTAGCCCGTTCTGGGGATAAATACTTGTCATTCTTTAAAATATTAAAGGGAGCTAAAAATAATAATTTCCAATGAACTGATGAATGTCAGTCTTCTTTTGAGCAACTAAGGGAGTATTTAGCATCTCCACCTCTACTATCCAAGCCTATTCAATGAGAGATGTTATACTCTCATCTCTTCCCACGCGATAAGCTCGGTTTAGTGTGAGAAGAAAATGGGACACAACGACCAATTTACTATGTCAACAAAATTTTTCCTAACATAAAAAGTCGTTATCCACTTGCAGATAAGGTGGCTCTGGCTTTAGTTTTCTCAAAATTGTGTCCATACTTCCAAGCTCACACTATCGGCGTTTACACTCATTTATCATTAAGGGTCATCCTACAGAAACCAGAAGCATCTGGGAGGTTAATCAAATGGTTTGTAGAATTGGGAGAGTTTGATATAATTTTTCTACCGCGATCTGCTATAAAGTCTCAAGTACTCGTCGACTTTATAGTGGAATGCACTGCCCCAACTCCAGAAGAGCTATCTGCTACATGCCTTTTGTCTCCTCAATGGACCCTGTTGATGGAGCTTGAAATCTGGTGCGGGAATCTTACTTATTTTCCCCCAGCAGAATACCTTAGAGTATGGACTTCGCCTAAAATTTTCTGCAACTAATAATATGGCTGAATATGAGGCATAGCGGGTTGAAGACTTCGTCATTGAGCTCAAGACTTAGTGATCCTGCGACTCTGTCGCCTCCCAAGTTGAGGGAAACTTTAACACTCATAATCCTAAGTTGGCACAATACCTTCATTTGGTAAAATCTCTTCTTGCCCATTTCAAGACACATCAAATCATCCACATACTACGAGAGAAGAATACTCGAGCTGACACTCTCACTAAGCTTGCTACATCTGCTACTAAGGATCTATTTAAGAAAATGCATGTTGAAGAAATATATTTTCCTAGTATCCAAGGGTCATGGGTAATTCAGGCAATTAATGAGATAAAGGAACATTTGTGGATGGACCCCATCTTGTCTTTTCTACAAGAAGGAACCCTTCCTGAAGACCCAACTTCAACTCTCTCAATACAAGCTTCAAACTTTACTATTAGGAGGTAAACTATACAAATGAGCTTTCTCACGGGCCACCTCAAATTCCTCTCGAGGCGATTATGCATTAAGAGAGGTTCACTCGAGATATGTGGAGAACACCTAGGAGGAAGGCTAGCCCTTAAAATTATAAGGCAAGGGTTCTATTGGCCTACGATCAAGGCTGAGTTCACAAAAAAATGTGCAAGTTATCGGTTGCACTCTAACCTTCCTCACATGCATCTGAGCTCTCATCCATTCAAAGCCCATGGCCTTTTGCTCGATTGATTGATATCATGGGACCTTTTCGATAGCATCAGGGCAACGAAAGTTTATCATTTTAGCCATCGACTACTTCACTAAATGGGTGGAAGCTGAACCACTCGCTAAAATCACGGAGGCAAATGCTAAACAATTTATTTGGGAAAATATAATATGTCGATTCGGCCTTCCTGCAAAGATCATCACTGACAACGAAACCCAATTTACTGGAAAAGTCTTTACGTCCTTTTGCAAAGATCTTCACATTCACATTGCGCTCTGGTACGTAGCACATCCTCAAACTAATGGGTAGACTGAAGCCACCAACAGGACTATACTCAAAGAACTAAAAACACATCTTGAGAAGGCTGGGGGGCAATGGGTTGATGAGCTTTCTAATGTTCTTTGGCTTACCACACTACATCGCGCACCCCGATTGGTGAGACACCATATAACTTGTGTTTCGGCACAGAAGCTATTATACCAGTAGATATCGGGGTTCCAAGTCTAAGAGTTCAATTATTCGATCATGACGGTAATGAAGAAAAACTCCGATAACACCTGAACCTACTCCCCGAAACTCGTGACATGACACTACTTCGGATTACTTCCTATCATCAAAGGGTAGCTCGTCACTTCAACAGAAGAGTAAAACCTCATCCCATATCTGTCGGTGACTTAGTCCTACGAAGTCTCGAAGCTGCAGGCAAAGGCCCTCAACACAATAAACTATTACCTCTTCGGGATGGCCCATATGTGGTTATAGTTATGGTAAAGCCAGGAACATTCAAGCTCAAGGATCCAGAGGGAAGAACTTTACCTCAAACTTAGAACACTGAGAATCTCTGAAAATATTATCAGTAATTCCTACTGCATAATTATTGCAACTTTTATTTTATCTCGTTTGTCATTTCCTCTTCATGTAGCCGACCCCACTTAGTGGGATAAAGACTTATTGTTGTTGTCGTCATTTCTTCTTGAAACTCATATCCGTGTTAAAATCATATCTTGATTGTATCGAACTTATCGAGTAATGAATTTATAGCTTTTTCTTACAAGCTTGTTTCTTCTTCATTTAATCCTCCCACTTGAGAAATATACAACTCACATTATATCTCAATCGAGGCATAATCAATCCCAAGGGGACTTGATTGGACCTCTTCCATCTGGTAAGAAGTCAAGTAACACTTTGATACAGGATAGTCAAGGTCATTGGTGGATATCCGACCTCTTCCATACAGTAAGTCAAGTAACACTTTCATACAAGTAAAGATCCTTGGTGGACA
This sequence comes from Cymbidium sinense, assembly GCA_021442155.1. Lineage (NCBI taxonomy): Eukaryota > Viridiplantae > Streptophyta > Magnoliopsida > Asparagales > Orchidaceae > Cymbidium > Cymbidium sinense. The sequence continues at coordinate 33,761,967 of CM038226.1, read as the reverse complement.
TCGTGACCTTCCATACAGTTAACGTCATCAAGTAACACTTTGGCTGATACCTAGGATAGGTCAAAAGGTCCTTGGTGGATATCCCGCGACCTCTTCCATACAGGTTAACGTAATCAAGTAACACTTTGACAAACAACCTCAGATTGGTCAAAAATCCTCAGTGGATTCAATTCAACCTCATCCGTACAGGTTAGCTTCGTCGAATAATATTCTGACCAATTATCACGGATAGGTAAAAATAAAATAAGAGCGTATCATCTAAAAATAAAAAAAAATTTTCATTGACAGCATTAACTTGATGATATAAGAAAGAATCAAGATTCTGATACACACTAATAACAATATATAAATAAAAAAATGCATCCTCAAGTGACGCTACATCATATCAGTTGGTGATATCAACATCCTCCTCACCACTAGGAGATGCTCCCTTGGACTCACTCTCAACTCCTTCATCTCCTGAATCTGATGAAGAGTCTTCAGATACTTGGCTGGGAGATAGATCCTCAATAAGCTCCGATCTTGCGATACTAGCGGATTCCTTTTTGAACCCTGGATGAAGCCCTCCTCTAAACATTGGTGCTCCAAATCCTTCACTTCAACATCAAGAATATGATTACGAGCTTCACGGACATGATCTTGATTATACGATAAGCCAAGAGTTCTTAAAGTTTTCCGCTTTCAAGGAGATTTCATTTTGCCGACATTGTATGCTCCTTCTCGGAAGATCTTGTAATGCTTTCTTCTCCGTTCGAGAACTCTCTTCTCCGCAAGTGCCTTGAGTCTTTTCTTTCACGGTGAGCTTCTATCCTCACCTCAATCACTCATCATCGAGTCGCTCCACCTCGACATTGGAGAAAGAAAGTCGTTCATTGCTTCAGTTCGCACCGGTTGGTGATCCTCCAAAGTCGCCACTTCTTTGGCCTTAACACTCATCTTTCTCTCCCTGCGGATATTTTACCTCCATAAATTCAATTATTCTACTGTCTAAAGAGACACCCAAATGAGCCATCACTAATGTTTGAGTTACCTATAAAGAAAAAACCCATCACAAATATTACACAAAAGAAAGAAGGAGGAAAAGAAGAAAAGAAGAAGAAGAAGGAAGACAACGTACAATTCATCTCGTTGGCTTGATGCATATGTGATTTAACACCTCTTAGAATGTGCGCGAAACGAACTCCCCCATCATGAGTTGAAATAGCTAAACTCTCAGAGGCCAACTGGGGGCGAACATCTTCTTCGCAGATATCTGACGTAGTCACTTCAACACATGTCTTCTTTTTCTTTAGGGAAGAAACATTGCCACCACCCTGATTTCGTGAAGGGCTTCTTGGAAGAACCCTATGAATATGAGGAGACCTTTCATCACCTTTACTTGACCTCTTTAGTGGAAAAGAATGAGATCTCCACATGGATGGAAAGGCCAACCTTGAACATTCTATCTTCAACTATATATTTGCTAATGTGACGTAACTCATGTTGTAAGCTTTCTACATCAGGAACATTAAAAGTTGCCAAGATCTCATTTTTTTCAATCAACAATGGATCTGGAAGGTCATTCAATCTTCCCCATTTTTCAGAAAGGCCCCACTCATTTTTCACAAAAAGGAATCCCGTAGACCAATTTTTAGAGGGATGCCGTAATGAAAATTCTATCCAATTCTTTATAGTCCGATAAGAAATATGTCCCTGAGTATCACATGTGAATCTACACATTCGGCATAAGTATTTGATGTTCAAAGTAACACCACACTCTCTAAAGAAGATAGTCAAACCAATGATGATCACTAAAGCTCGAAATGAAAATTGTGACAAAGCTGCACCACATATTTTGAAGATCTCAATCAACTCGGGAGCCAAAGGGAATCGCAGTCCCGCATGAAGAATCATCTCAGAAACAGTAAAGTACCCTGGTGGAGGTGAACGGGCTCGATCATACTGTTTATCAACAATGGCCACCAACTCATTAGGGAAGTAAAATTTTCTGTAGAATACCATTAAACTATCTGATGTGATAGTGGATGATATATCGTTTGTGGCCGTCACGTTATGGGTTTTCTTCTGGCCATCACCCTATGAAAATACATGATAAATAAAGAGGAAGAAATGACAAAAATCTGGAGATTTTGTGAAGCAACTTACTTACCCTAATACTTGGGCGTATCATTTTTTGACTCTCTCGCTCACGGATAGCTTGGGATAAAATTTTTTGTCTACGATCTGACGAAAAAGATACACATACATATGAGAAAAAGAGAGAGAGAGAGAGAGAGAAAATACTCCTCTCTAATGATGCTCAAATTACCAAACTATCGAGTCGTTGATGGTTCCCTACGCTTCCACCTTGGCGGTTATCAACTGCTGAACCATCCATTGAAGTTTCAAAAAATCTAATTTCCTACAAGAAGAAGTAGGAACTACGAGCCTTGATTGCCTCCAAACTCGGTCAGTCCGACAAGGTCAGTTGGCACCTCTTTCAAGGGAAAACTAAAGCCTCGTCATATGAACTACGGGTCTTGATCGCCTCCGAACCCGGTCGATCCGACGAGGTCAGCTGACACCTCTTTTGAGGGAAAACTGGAGCCTTGTCGTATGAACTACGGGTCTTGATCGCCTCTGAACCCGGTCGGTCCGACGAGGTCAGTTGATTTTCGAGAAAACTAAAGCCTTGTCATATGGTATGGGTCTTGATCCTCGAATGACACTCAGAAGAAAGCACTAGAGAACATAAGAAGTGTGCCTTCCCCCTTGGCCTTAGGAGGGTTTTTATAGACTCCCTACAGGGGCAACAAGGTCAAAAATTCAAGTAAAACGGCTTAAAATCGCTCAAAATTGTGGAAAGCGGTGGACAAAACGTGAAAATACCCTAATGTGCGGTTTGAGCCAGCGCTACCTTGGGCGCTCGCCGTAGCGCTACTGCCCGCGCGCAGCGGCGTCGCTCTACAAAACTTCTAGTGCGATGGTCCATGTCAGAAATCTTGTACCGCGTCTGCACACATTACATTCGCACTGCTTCCGCGATCATAATCTTGTGCTCACATGAAGATCTGTTCTCTCAAAATGTATGGTTAATGGACCCGCAAATTTCATTGAAAAATTTGCTATATTCAAGTATATGGCATAAATATTTTTGGATGATTGAGATAATGGCATCCAAAAATAGGGGCAACTGATATGACACTGAAAATTCTACTAGTCGAAGCACGAATCTTGATGTCAAAAGCAAGTTGATCCTCAGTTAAAACTAGTCGAGATCAAGCACTTAAAATATCCTTGGGAACTTTGGGATATCAGTTAAATCTATAAATAGCTCTTAAGCATGGAGTGTTTATAGTCAAATCGAGTGTCTTGACGATCCGAATCTAACAAGCCCAAGATCTCATAATTCCGACTTTGTTTGAGCATTCAAATACTTAAAATACATCAAATGATTAAAGGAATCATTTTGAGCTGTCCGATGAAGTGGAGTGGTTCGAATTTTGCATGTATTTACAGATACGCCACTCCTCCAATCATAAATAACCTCATTCCTCATAGGCAAACAAAGAGATGAAAGAGCTCTAAAGCTTGAAAATCCTCCAAGCACAATCGTGCCTGCTTCGGTTGTTAACCCACCGCCGCCATTACGTTCTTTGCCGTCGTCAATCTCTCGTCACCATCATGACGACCTTCATCAGATCCATCCCCGTTTCATTATCATCTCTTGTCACATGCTACAACGAACGATTATATACTGTTGTTATCGATTCTCATTATAAGCCCTTCTCATGTACAATTTTGTAATCCCGTTATCGGGAAATTTTGTACTCTAAAATAAATACATAGTGAAAGATTCTTACTGGGCTAGGCCTCATGGTTTCTCCCTCTTTTCGAGATTTTTCCACATAAAAATTTTTGGAGTTTTATTGTTCACTCTTTAAATACTTGTGTGTGTCTTTGGATTTCAACAATCTTAGGCGAACTTTCACTCTATTTTGCTATACAACAATTATATATATATGGAAAAGATTATTAGTTTTATTTTGAAAATGTTTTCTTTTTATTTCATCTAATAAAGTGCTTATTTTACAAGTGTTTTTATTCTTATTTTTTTAAGTATAATAGAGTTTATATAGAATAATAGAAATAAAAGAAAAAAATATCTCATACATAAACTAAAATTTTTTGAATATTTTAGATGAATTGATTTCCCAAATATTTGAAATTTGAATTTAATTAAATAACAATAACAATATTTTAATTTTTTTTAAAAGAAATATATTCTCGTATTATGAACCTAGTAAGACGTTTCGATGAATTGACTTCATCAATATAATTGATGATGACGCATAAATATTATTAAAATTTGTACGATCGAAACTACTTCTAAAAAGACGCCTTTTAAGTCTAAAAGTCAACATCTACAAAATTAAAAAAATTTATATTTAAAAAAATAATAATTTTCAACATCAAAACCAGTAAAAACAAGCCGGCCCAAACTAAAGAACCTTGGGTCACATCAGATCAATTTAAAAGATGCGATAAATATATATATATATATATATATTAAAAAGAAAACCTGGAGCAAAGCTTTGATGTTGATGGTGGTGAGCTCATCATGCTTCGCATTTGGTCCTCCATTGATCTGAATAAGCACACTCAAGAAGTCTTTAGCATAATCGATGCCCTTCGAGCGGTGCTCTTCAATTATCTTTTCCAAGAATTCACCAAATCTTATACGGATCTTCGTCATCTTTTTTTTCAAACCCTGAAACAAATAAATTTATAAAAAAAAACGCAGTTAAAATGAGGGATCTGTTAGGCCCATGTAATAATTTATGTTCGTAAAGGGATGCCTGAAGGTCAAGCCATCCGATCCCTGGTATAAAGTCTCCGACGTTGAATTGTCCTGCGAGCGTCGTCATCTCGAGAGCAATTTCCCTGAACTCCGCCGCCTCCTCCCCTCCGACGATCACCGGCCGCCCAACCAAAACATGTGCCAAGGCGTTCGTCACACACGTGTTGAGCAACCCTCCAACGTCAACCGCCGCCTCCCTCCCTGAAGCCAACTCGCGCACGACCGTCGTCACATCCTCATCCCACACGTGCCGGAAGCTATCCAACGCCTTGGTTGAGAGCAGATGCGTCGAACAGACCTTCCTCAGCATCCGCCACCGCGGCCCATAGGGAGCCATTATGAGATCTTCGAAGTTGTAGGTTATGTACTTGCCGACCGAGTTCGGGGGGCGGCTGCTGAGGATGGCGTCGTGGCTGCGAAAGCACTTCGCCGCGGCCGAGGCCGAGGATATCACGATGGCATCAACGGTGCCGACGCGGAGACGAAGGAGGCCGGCAGAACCATGCGACTGTGATAGAGCCTGAAGAGTTCGGTGTGGCTTGGTGACCAGCTGGAGAAGGTTGCCCAGTAAAGGCCAGCCCTTTGGTCCAGGAGGCAACGGAGGGCGGCGGCGACGACCGGTGCCGACTAGAAAGACAGATGAAAGTAAGAGTACTGAGATGAAGAAGAGAAGGAACGTGAAGATGACAGCCATTTTCCAGCTTAATTCAATGATTGAAATCTGTTGTATAAACAAGCTAATCATGGACCGGCTGTTTTAAGAAAAGCGGATCGATCTGTTCAATCGGTTCAACCCCATACAATAACAGATAAAATATTTATTAAATTAAAGATAAATGTTAATTTTTTATATCGACATTTCTATTGGTGGGACATTATTGGGTTTGGAGGAGTTTGAAAAATAATATTTTCAGAAAAATATCATAATTTTATCTAAATATTAAAATACAAAATAAATTTATACAAATTTCCCACTAAAATTTTTACACTAAATAGTTTAAATAAAACTAAATGCTTTTTAAAATTAAATAAAAATATCCAAAAAAATTTCTTGATATTTAAAATTAAAAATACATATATTTGTAGAGCTTTCAATCAAATAAATAACTCTAAAGTAATTCAAATACATATATTTTTTATATTGTATTTTTTTTTCCGGCAATCAAACAAAGAGATAGATTAAATCTATCACATAAAAAATATGTTAGAGAAAGGATCTATGATTGGACTTTAGAAGGCTTCCACTGAAAAGATTAGAAGTCTTCTAAAGTTTTTGAGCTACTCTAATCTCTCGCAAATGTCCTATATATTTTTGTCCTCCTCTTCATGATTTTGTTTGTCTTCAAGCTTCGATAGAGTTTTTGTAGGCAATTGTGGAGTAATGAGTCACTATTTTTAAAGATAAAATATCCAGCTTTGCGTGTTGATTGTAAGAGTTTATGCAACATGATCGTATAAGCAGCTATGTTGATGCGTTCAAACAGATGAAAGTTCTCAATATTGAATTGCGAATAATAAAAGCATTCTATTCTATTAAGAGCATGATGAACCCATTAGATGAATAAGTAGATCCAATCATAGTTTTCTAAAGGCCGCTAAAATTTTTGAGAGAATTTCAGTAACATTGTCTAAAAAGAGAGTGAAAGGACTCATGATCAATAATTTGATAAATAAAAAATAAAAAACTATTCTCTAAAGTCATAAATTATAACTACTTGTTTCATATTTTATGGTATAATATTCTAAAAAAGAATTGTGAAATTGTTGGGCACAAATGAGGCTTTCAAAAAACTCGTTGCTCGTGTTCGGCTAGTTCGTTAATTAAGCGAGTCGAACACGAATAAATATTTCAAGCTCGATTTATAAACAATATTTCATTCGATCGTGCTCGGCTTAATTTAACTCAAAATACCCAGATTCGAATACTCCCTCTTACAGATTTTTCGGATTATTGTATTTCGATCTGATAAGAACCATTTTAAATAATTTGAGTTGAACAAGAGCTGATCATTTGAAAAAAAAAATTTATTTGAGAATTGAAGGAAAGTCTGTACACATGAAGAAGAGGAAACCAAAATTCATATATCAATATACACATCGTTTGACCTTTGAAACATTAATGCAGAACAATCCAAGAAGAAAATTGAAAATAATATCGATTATTAGATTATTTTAAGAAAAAAAGTTTATATAATTGCAGTATTATTTTGATAATATTATGACTTATCAAAATATGATTTGAATATCTAATCCTTGCTGGTCATTTGAACAATATAATTTTTGTATGAAGCTTAAATGTAGATGTTGATATATACAGATAACACAATATGATAGATGCGAATGAACTTTTTTAAAATAAAATAAAATAAAACGAAATGAAAAATAAAAAATTTGTGATTTCTTTTGTTTTAGTTTACTAATTAGTTGGAAATTGATTCATAATTATGCACAGATAAGATAGTGCATTTCTTCTTCATTTATTAAATGAAATCATGGAACTTATAGAGATCTCATTGCTTTTTGGGCTAAGATGACATTAAATCTCAAAGAAACTGTTTATTAGATATATTATGAGTGTAAAGTAAAGAATTTGTAGAAATTTTTTCTAAAAAAACTAGTTTTTGATGACTATTGCATAGAGAAAATGAAGAATATCAGAGAAAGAAGACAACTTTTGTATAAAGATAAACAAACTAAAACAAGAAAAAATTTCAGATTTATGCTGTTTAAGATTCCAACCTGAAATCTTAAATCTCTCTCATAAATTCATCAGAGAAGAAGAAGCAAAGCACACATGAATTTTCACATTCAAAAGAAAAAAAAAACATTAAGGTTTCAGATAAGAAAAGGATTTTAAAAAAAAATACATTTTTATCAGAATGAATCCATCGACTTCCCACCTACAAGACCACCTCCGCATTCCCCTCTTTGGGACCGTAGAAATCGACAAGGTGCCTCAAAATCTCGACTTGCATCCTCAGCCGGAGAATGTAACCGGCGGCGTCCTCAAAGATTCGGTCAGCGTTCACCGCCTGCGGCGCCGAAACCTCGTCGGCGACTGTCTTATTTCTGGAGGATGTGATCAGCTCTTTAAGCGCCTGCAGCCTTCGGAGCACTGCTTTGGAATCGCTAGACCTTCGGCGCCACTTCCTATCGCGGCGTCGGTTAATGGGCTTCGAAACTCGCCGCCGGCGTCGGCCGCCGTTTCGTCTCAGCGAAACATTTAGCGGCTCTGATCTCGCAATAGAAGATTCCAAGAAGAAGCTCATGGTCCGTCAAAGCTCCGGCTTTTTTGGCCGCACCTGGGATCTTCGACGTCCGTGGCGATATCTCCGGCGAGGTGCGGCATAGAGATGGAATGCCGGGGGCTTTTGTAGTTAGAGGAGGCCTGGAAATCGCCCTCACTTTTTAGAGAACTACGAAAATACCCCAGCAAGTACTCATTTCAAACAAGATTAATTTAATAGGGATTAAACTTTTATAATTTAATTGTTAATTCTAAGTATTTGAAAATATATTTAAATTTAAATTTTAAAATGCAAAACTATTATGGATTTTAATTTTTTTAATTATCTATGTTAATTTTCTAATTAATTTAAAAAATTATTTTTATTATAATTATAAGTTTGAATGATTTATTTTTTATTATAAATGAGTTTGTTGTTAACTTAGAGCCTGTAACGATAGCTGCGGCTATATGAAAAAATAATGATAGAGCTGCTATAGAAGAAGTTGTTGTCTAAATAAGTTTTGGTGAGTACTAAAATTTTTTCTTATTATCAAAAAATCAAATCATACATTTATGACCATCACCGTACTTCATCAAATGAGATTAAAAATATAAATTTTTTACTACAAATTCTTTAAAATTTAGTCTCATCATAATTTATCAAATGCTTAGTGCAATTCTAAAACAACGAACCCTAAACATACTCATAAACTCAATTATTTTTAGAACATAAAGTTGAAATTGAAAGTGACTAATTTTATTTCATATTTATTCTAATATTATAAATTTTAATGTTATATTTTATAATCTATGACTCATTATTTTACATAATTCATAAAGATTAATTTTGATTAATTATGAGTTAAAGATCTTCATATATTAACTAACTATTAAAAAAAAACATGTCCCAACTTAATTATCAAATTGTAATTTTTTTCAAAGCTATTTTTCAAAACAATCAATAATTGAAATTATTAAAATAAGGGATGTGGATGAGATTACCGGTTATGAGATCAATCACCGCCCATCTGCGTGCCGTTATGCCATTGTCGTAAATACGTCCAAATTTGCGGGCATAGTCGAACAGCTATAAGTTAAAACAGGAGAGAAGCCCGGAGGGGCAAGAGCAGCTCGTCTGCTCAGGCGGCTGGCAAAAGCCTGTGGTCCTTGGGATGAAGGCATGTGAAACCAGAATATCTCAGATGCTAATTTCCCTAAATACCCCTTGTTGTTCCACTTAATTTCCCGAAATACCCCCTTGTTGAGCTATCTATTTTGTATAGTTTCATAATTTTTTAGTATTTAAATATGTTAATCATAGAATGTAATAATTTTAGACATATGCATAATTTTTATGAAAATTCAAATGATCTTAAAATTTATTTTATATTCTTTTTTATAGTGTATATCCTTCATTTAATATAATTAAATTATTAAATAACATAATCAAATTATTAGATAAACACAACTAAACTATCAAATATAAATATTCACAATATTTTTAATTATAATTTTATTTATAAATATTTATATTTAAAAGTTATTTTTATTTATTTTATAATTTAGTTTATTGTATTATCTAATATAGATAACAATATAATAGCTAAAATCAAGGTTATAAACTATATAATAATCAAATCTTTGACATAATTTTTAGGAGTATTTACATATATAGACAACATAGCATACAATTCTAATATATTTAAATATTTAATATCTAAATTTTAATATTTACATACATAACACTCAAGTTCTTAACATTACATTAAAAAATTATACTTTTTTTAATTTTTTAAATGAATTATATATTTTTAAATATAAAAATATTAAATATCCAAATGCATATGAATTGAGAGCTATGTAAAATTTTCTAATTCTGATTACATACTATAAAATATTAAATTTGACAAAAATAATTTAAAAAAAAAGATTAATTATGTTAAATTAATGCTTCTCACGTCTATAAGAATTTTGACATGAATTAATTATTAATTCAATAACTAAAAATTAAGTGTGATTCATTAAATTGATTATTTGCTAGAAAAGTCAGTCTTTATGGGTGAGGAGAAAAAGGTAATTTGGAGAGGAGAGAGAGAGAAGGTATAAAATGCGAGGCATGTGTGTGTGTGTGAGAGAGAGAGAGAGAGAGAGAGAGAGAGGTGGCCATTTCTGGGCAAGTGGCCGGCGAAAGCGCGTTGTTGGTGGGAAGAGAGAGAAAGGGAGGGGATCAGGAGTATCACATGGGATGATGCAGCGAGCACAGCATCAGAAATTTATAATAGAAAAAATAAATAAATAATAATAATTTTGAAATATTTTTATTCAAAGATGGATTTTATAATTACTAAATTTAAACAAATGAAATAAAATAAATCTTAAAATTATTACATTTATTTTATGCCATAAATATATATATATGATATTTAAAATTTAAATTATACTACTTATCTTAAATAAATTTACATAATTTTTTATTATATTTATTTAAAATAAATAAATATATTACTAATTAATTATAATTTATGTCAGGTTTTCTAATTGTAAATATAGCTTATTCTCATAAACTTTAATACAAATATCAAACTCTCTCTCTCTCTCTCTCAGCTCCGCCAATCGCTTTCTTCAGGTCTGCCTTATGAGTAAAGCAAGGGGGACTGGCGTGCCCAGGAGCTGACAGTTTTCGTGAAAAAAATTAGGACCGCAAACGAACCGAGCAGAGCATGCATATATTCAAATTTGAACTTATTTAATATTATCAATTCAAACTTCTAAAAAAATATTCCAGCTCAAACTTATTTATCATTATCAAGCTCAATTTAAATTTATTAGAAGCTCAATCTACATTAAATCATCAAACTTATTAATGAATAATTTATTTAATAAAATAAATAAACTTCAAATCTTAATTGAGCTTATTCACGACCAACTTATTAAAAAAATATTAAAAAAATAAATATGAGTTGCATCAATTAAAACTTATTAAGCCTAAAAAATAATAATTTGAATAAAACTATTCATAAATAAACCTTAATCGAGTCATAATCAAACCATAATCAACTCCTTGATAAACTTATTCACAAGATTTAAATGATAACATTCATTAATATAAATGAACTGAACGATAAATATTCAAATTTGTTCATTTAATCGAATATTTTAAAAAATATCCAAACAAGCTCTAATCCAATCAAGCCACTGAGTAACTTGTCAAAAATTCGACTCATTTACAACCCTAGTATAAACTCAAAAAATTCTTTCTAAAAATTAATTATACTAAAATTTGTAAAAAATAAACAATTCTCATTTTGAAAAAGATAATAATCATTTTAAGATCTTAGAAGTAAAATAAAATTTATTTATTTATTTATTTTTGTTAAATATATCTATATGTAAAGATCTTTTCTCACACATAAATTTAGAAAGTGAAACCTTATTATGATATTAACAAGATTTCAACCTAAGACCACAAAGACAAATCATAAGGCCATAACCAATAGGACTAACGTCTAAAAATATAAAAAATAGACATAAAAAATAAGAATAATTAATAGATCTATAAATAAAAGAATATTAAAAATGTGATTACACTATATCTATATATATATATATATATATATATATATATATATATAATAACATCCAAACTCAAAAAATAATTATTTTTCTACTAAAAGTGATGCATCCATCGAATAAATTTCATTCATAAAACATTAATAACAACGGCCAACAAAACAATTCATAATAATCGCATAAATAAAATTTAAAATATAACATAACTAATCTTATTTGAATACAAAGCAAAACCACTAACAAAGTCTTACACAAGTCACAACACTCTAATATCAATACTTTAAAAAAAAATTCAAATTTTAATACATCTAACCATGGGACCATAAAGTAGAACATAAAAACATCTAAATTATTTAAACCCGAATCATCATAATCTGAAAAAAAATTTAAAAAAAAAAAGCTACAGAAATTCATTAATGAGTTTTCACCATTGATAATGCCTTCTCTGGAGAAAATTGTTCTTTCCATTTCCTCTTTGCCTTCATGGCGCGATGATGAGCAATGGCTGGAATTTGTTTTTTAATGTTTAGAATAAGGAGGAATTAGAGAAGAAGGAAGGTTAATAATGTATGAAAGAAGCTTACCGTGTCAACACTGACGGGCTTTGTATCCTCTGCAAGTATCTCTATTATTGTACCAGATTGGTCAGCCTGTTAGAATGAAAAATATCAATTAAGATTGAACGATTCAGAGGATCAAGGAGCTGCATCTAAGCAATACCATATATGCTTCTTATAATGCAGCATAGTTAGTCTTTTTTTCCTTCTCTTGATCATTTTTTTTCCAGCATCGTTCGTTTAAATGATAAGAAAGTATAAAAGGAAGACATTCAAGATCATAATTGTTCTGACGTATGGAGTTTTCAGAACTACATTCAAGATCATAATTGTTCTGACGTATGGAGTTTTCAGAACTTCAACATCATTAAGAATAATCGGGTGAGAGTGATGTGCTCAAAAAAATTTACTGGTTTTAAAAAAACTTGAACAAGTTAATAAGAAATGCAACTAAGGTTAGATCTGTGATGTGTAGTAAACATATAGGTAATTTTTAATAAGCAAAACACGGTTAGATTTGTTCGTTCAATGTGATTTAGGATTCTCAAGATAGGGTGGGGAAAGATTGAGAGAGTTTCAAGAAGCTGATTTACCTCGATCTCATTCATTAATTTCATAGCCTCGACAATGCAAACAACCTGCCCCTTCTTGACCTTATCTCCAACCTGGATAACCAAAAAAGCATCATTCAGCTATCCTATGAACTACCGAGAGATTCAAATTCAAATCATAATGTGCAACCCATAAGCAATGATCACAAAACATCATATGAGCAGAATAATTAGTGCAAAACTATAACTAGAGATTACCACTGCATTTATACATGCAAACGAATCTATACAGTAAGTTGTCACTTAAACATGCAGAACAATTTTAATCTCTCGATTGGATGAGCAAATGATTACTAATTGAATAGCATCCATCTACCTACCTTGACAAATGGTGGTTCCCCAGGTGCCGGGCTACGGTAAAATGTCCCGGCCATGGGACATTTTAGCGGAGGAAGCGATGACTTGCTTGCCTTTGCAGGAGGAAGAGCAGGAACTGGAGCTGATGGAGGAGGACTAGATTGAACAGGAGCGGCTTGGGAGACCTGTGGTTGTGCTGAAACCACACCTTGTGGAGGCTGCATCATGACAACAGGAGTAGCAGGTGCTAGCTGTTGTGAAGCCTCTTTTTTTCTTATTATAAGCTCGCAATCCTTCTGTTTCAGATGAAGTTCTGTGATATCTCTTGAATCCACAAGCCTACTCAGATAAGAAAGCACGTCTGAGTGGTAGAAGTAAAATCTGTCTCACACATGCATATAATTGCTGTATTCAAAAAAGGTGTTAGAAGGAACATTCTTATGGCAAAGTTTCAACATCTTATAAGAATTTTTGGTGTTTATGCTTAAGAAAGCTGTTGTTCTTAGTCAACTCTATACATTTATTGGGTTGGGCATAGAACATAACCACCACCGCCTGGCTTAATAAACCAAATCAGACCTAACAACAATCCAGGGCTGTAGTCATACAAACCAACTTGACCTGCTTCAATTGCTTTCATGGGTTAGTTTGGACAAAGGATAAATCAATTTGAACACAGCTAAATAAGAAGCATGTGTTTCATATTGGTCAAACCTGACCCAATCCAATCTAAACTTGGATTCAGTTCAAACCTTCGGCCCAGTCATCAAGCAAAACCTAGACCCACAAAACTTAACTATTTTCAATCCACCATGCTCGACACCTACCCATTTAAAGTTGTGCATAGTGAACAGAAGAAAGTTCAAAAAAAAAAAAATGCTAGTTACACTGATTGCAAGTCCTTGCAGCTCAAATTTGAACTGGTTCTTAAAAATACATCAAAATATTTCCTAGGCTGACTTGAAATAAAACCCATCACATTCACAGCATTGTTCCAAAAACTTTCACCATTTAATAAATGCCTCCAACTATTGACATCTCAGAGACTATATTCCTCAACATTTCAGATCCATATCAGCATACGTTGGTAGAAACTTAACACCTATTCCCTGAACAGTCTGCATATGAAACAATGGTTTCCAGTGTCATGCAGTATTACACCAGCAGTGATGCATTGGAAAATTTAAGTAAATGAAAAAATGGCCAAAAGTGTTCTTTTTAAAAGAAGAACCTACTAAATTCTGGATAGTTTGATTCCCATTAAGAAAAGAAGATGTATTCTTACTTGATGAGATTTGAAACCTCCGACATAAATGCTGATATTGCAGAATCTGATATAGCAGATTCGTCTTCTGCCTTGTCATCTTTGTGCTCGTTTGATTGAATTTCTGACTTGGCAATTGCCATGGGCAAAGAATTTGAAGGACCCTCCACAGTAGCCTTACAAGTTGACAACATTGCCAAGTAAAACAAAATGAGAAACTAATGTAATAGAGTTAGTAACACTACGTGTATCACTTAGATATGAATGGCATTTAAGGACTCATAAACCTAAACTCTATGAAGCATTGAGCTTCTTAGGGGGCCTCCGGATCATATTATTGCACAATGCGTCAAATACTTAAACACCCTTTTAAATACGCTATCAGACATGTCTTATTTCTAGATACGTTTTGAACTTCTCTGATATATTCTGGACACCTCAATCAAAAATTTTAACAGGTATTGAACACACGTCCAAAAAAAATGCCATTGTAAATTTGACTGCTTTAATTTGTTAAACATAATTCAGTCAAATAGCATAATAAGAACAATAATTTTCATCTATTGTTGTTATAGACGATTTAAAGACATCATAGCTCTGGAAAAATTGAGTTCCTATATCCACTAATGTAAAACTTATAAATTTATTTATGCGGTCATGCATACTTGCGAGTAAATATATATACAAATATAGGGTAAGATATTTCTCCTCCTAAGAGCAGTTTATTTTTTATTTATGACTTACCATAAAATCAAAACTCTTTTTTCAATTCAGCACCATCAAAAACTAGTGGCTTACCAAATTTCAAGAACCTTTTAAGATAATGGGATCATCAATGTGATTCAATAAAATTTACTTAATGAATGACTTAAATTGCACTGAAGAAAGTTGAGGATTCAAGGTGAGCAGTTTTTCAAATGGTTAATGAAATTTAACCTATATTTGACGATTTTAATTGTAGAGAAAAACAGGGACAAAACTAAACTTCTCAAGTGTAATTCAATATGATGTATGATCATCTACGAAAAGCTAAATCTTTGAGACAATTGAGTCAACCAATGATTATGTAATTTATATGTCCTTGATAAAGTTCCTTGGTGTCTTGAGATTGAAAATTAAGGAGGTTATAGAAAAGAAAAAACAGGACAACAAAAATAATATATATATGTGTGTGTGAGAGAGAGTGGCACATCCAATCCACATTCATGTTCTATATTTTCTAAGAATTTTCGTAGCCCATCCCCATTTTATCCCCCTTTTAAGTTTTCCTTTAGTTTCCATGCTTCACAGGCGGAACTTTTTTATCTAGGTGCAAACTCTTAATGATCATGAATCAAGACTTAAAAATAGATAGCCACCTCATGAGCCTTGACCATCAAAGTATGGAACTTTCTCTCCTTATGCCCCTAAAAGAAAAGAAAATTGATAAGTAACAAGATAAAAAAAATCAGAAAAAAAAAAAAAGAAGAAATATATAAATTATATGCCTTTTTCAAGTTCCTAATACAAAAATCTGATTATTGTTCTGTACAAAGCATCAGAACATGTTAAAAGGAAAAACATCTAACCAGCAATAATATCAAAGGTTTAGTTTATTATGACTATGTCATAGTTTCATATCTATTTTAGCTTTTATTTTTTCATGGACTATAAAACTCTGAGAAGAAACAAACATATCTTTTTTTCTTTGTTTTTGTTATTTTGTTTTTTGTTCTTTTTTTTTTTTGAAAGAAAAGTACTAAATTGATCACAGTTTTATCTTTTTCTTTAATAGAAAAAAAGGTTACTATACTTTATTTACAAAAACTTAAATTTATTTTTTGGTTGTGACTGTAAAACTCAAGTTTCATTTGCATTTCTGTTTTGACAAGAACTAATGAAGTAAATAGATTGCATGTTTTTTCTCTTATCTTTTGGACACAGATTGCTTGCCTAGTTTATTATCCAATGTTTTTAATAAGATAACTACCTACTCTTCCTCATTAGCGGAAAAAAAAAAAACAATTTATTGATTCTATTAAGCCAGACATAATTAGTACATCATATCAGCACATTCATTCATCAAGTATCAACATTAAGAGAACATCGAATTCTACTGCTTAAAAAGTAATAGTTGATTATATTTGAAATAAATACAGTTAGGATATGGATAGATGCTAGGTAAACAAATTGCTGTTATTGTTCTAAGAAAGAAACCTCAGGAGCTCTAATCAGTTGTGCATGCTAAATGTGACTCATTAACAGTGTCTCCTTCATGAGCTGCTCGCTTCATAAATTCCACCTCAACTCTGTTGAAAGGACTAGTTGGATCAAAAGGGTTCCACGTAAGGATTGATCAACCTCCCAGATACTATCTAAGATTATGAAGGGACAAAAGTGAGTAAAAGTCGAGAGACCTTGGAGTGAATAAGATGCTCATATTGAGATTTATTAAAAGCCCTCGGACAGGACTCCTTAGGAAGAGCTGAAAGGGTTTGCTGGAGAGATAAAATGACATTCTTCAATATTATCATGAGAATTTCATTAAACCAACCTCAACTGAATACAGTTGACTTGAGCTAAATTGGACCACACCAGTTGACAGCCTAGTTCAAGCCATGAGATGCTTTCGTGAGTGGAGGACGGGGAGACATTGGCCTCCTCTAGGTTCTTTTAGATAGCTGGGTGAAAGAAATGGTTAAATTGCCACCATTACTAGGGGCATGGAGGGCAATAGCATCTTTGTAGCAAGGCTAGTCTGATTCCCTTGGGCAGTGGTCTTGGGCGGGATCCTTCTGTTATTCCTTTGCATCATATGTGAAGATTTTTTTTTTAAAAATGTTGAATAAATGTTGGCAACAAGTGCAGTTTCAGGTAGCAAAAGTTGGAGTGATGCATTTTGGTTTCTCCTGTCTTCTGCAGGTTTTATTTTGGTATGATTCTGGAAGGCACTTAGTCGCACATGAGTTTGGGATTTGAAGTTGCATTGATGAGGAAGGAATTTTTTAGAGGTTTGAAATTATGCATCAATTAATTTTTGTTTAATATAAAACTGAATTGGTTGATCCTATGCCAACCATATCTTCTATCCTAGGAGAGTTGACGACTAATTATTTTGAAGCATGTACTTAGACAACCTATGTTTGAATAAAACATATTTTATATTTCAATCCTGTAAGTGCGGGTTGGATGTATGATTTATTCAAGTGGGACTACATAATCTTAGAAAATTCATCTCATTGTATCAACATGAGGCAGGATTTTTCTTATTTTCATGTTCTTGTTCCTTTTATGATTTATCTTAGATACATCATATTGACTTGTTTAGTGTCCATGATTTTAATTAAAAAGTGGCACATTAGGCATTCAAATTACAAAGAGTGACTTATTTTTCTAGTTGATTTAAGATTCCTTTAATCTCTTGCAGATATTCTTAAATTTTTTTGATCATTTCATTACAAGTTAGTTTTAAATTCTAACATTGCATGCTTATGTTCAAATAAAATAAAATGATGAATTAATAGGTATGTTGAAATATGTGAAACCTCAATTTTCATTTACATGAAATTATAATACACATCATATTAGTAACATCAGAAAGCATTAACCCTAAGTCATCCAACATAAAATTGATATTAAAGCTTTAAGTTGTGTTAACACGTCAATTAGAGGGGGGATATTTATTAAGGTAACTTAACATATCAAAAAATAAATAAAATTTTAACAAAATTGTAAAATCAACTGTATAACATCAACATGGTTAAAGGATAAAAAGATATATTGAAAACTAATCAATTTCATGCAAGTGGGCCTAAAGTTAGATTCCAACCATAATAAATGAGCCTTGAATGTCAACACTAGGAGACATAGAAATCATCATGCTAAACAATTAAATTTCATTAGCAATGATACTTAAAAAAATTATAGATATCAAACTTTGGACATATATGATAAAATAACTAGAAAAGTTAAAGTTAAAGGGTCCACTTATAATGATAAAACTGATCATAAAGCATTAACTAACTAATTGTTAAACTTAGACAATTTTTTAATCTCGAGTGAAAATTATGAAAATGAAATTAACTGGTCAAACTAAAATTTATTGGAAGCTTGTAGATAGAATCTACTACATATTGGTCAAAATGAAAGAATTTCTAAAGACAAAATGTCTTTAGCCAATCGTGTAAATTGCTTAATGAAATTAATTCATTAAAATAATAGGAGAAACCTTTTATTGAATGTATGAACAAATTTGAAGAACCATTATTGTATCCTGAGATCATTGAAGTTCTTAATATCATACTCTCTTAAGTTTAGATTTGATTTGAGACTTAATATTAATAGAGAGATGACACATTATATTTCAACATTTGAGAATTCTTTTCAACTCACATTAAATTTGAGTAAATGTTAAATTTCCTATGTTTGAGAGAATTACCATATATTTAGGAAGTGCGTATTTATATCAAAGCAATCAAGTTCAGTTTGTTGCATCTAACGCATTTAAAAGTAGTGACAGTACAATCAATAAAAACACCAAGGAGAAACCAATTGAATATACATCTAGATCTAATGTTTCTACTAAGATATATTCTAACTGTTATCAAACTGATTATTATGTTAATGATTGTCAAAGTAGGAGCTAGCATATATATGTGGAGGAAGAAGGTAATGAGATTAATAATTTTGATTATGTTCAAGAGTTTGATGAAGAACTTAGTGATTAATTTGAATGGCATTCGTTGCATCATAGCTACTCCTTTGGTTGAATCTAATTAAAATAAAAGTTTTTAAATCCATTTCAAAAATGAGGAGCTTTGCAAGCTCATATTTCATAGGGAGAGTTACATATATGTCATGTTTACTATATTAAACTGCATGAATTTGAAACATGAACCACATGCTTAATCTTATAAAGTACATTGAGTAGATAAAATTGCTATATATGTATCTCACAGACGTCTAGTTCCAATTCAAATATCTACCTATATTGCTGGTGGATTCTAAAGATACATTTTATTGGAGAGATAATTGTTTGTGATATTCATGAAGTACTTTACAAAAGCTCATATGTTATGTCATGATTTGCTTGATGAGTATGAAATGCTAAAATTTGAGTTGAATTTGTCAAAGTCAAGTAAATTTGATAAATATTATGTGTCTATTCTCATCAAAAACATCATACTAACTACTGATCTGAGTAAAGCTTATTTATTTTCTTTATTAGTTAGCTCATTTTTTATTTGTTGTTTCTATAATTAAGAACGTATGAGTGATTATAGCTAAAAAGGGTGGTAGTTTAATTTGTTTGTGTTATGTTAGTTCAAGTGGTTTGGCATGCTTTTAATTTCAATTCAATTTAAACCAAAGTTCAATTTATCAAAGTTGATTTTTTTCAAGCCAGGAAGGTTGATGTGGCTTCCTTGGATGGTGGCCTTAGGAGGAGGTGGTTGCTTTATCTTTTGGCATCACATGTTAAGGTTGAAAGCAAAAATATTGGACGTGTTGGTTGTGGTTTCAATCAATGGAATTTGGATTGAGAGGTTTCAATTTTATTTCTCCCAACTTCCACTTATTTTTCTGCATCCTATGACTTTCCTGAAACTTTATGATTTTTTTGAGGTTTATGGAAGGCATTTAGCTAACAAATGACTTTGGGATTTAAATTTTTTTCAATCGCAAACTTGTTGAATTGCATATTTTTAGGATGTTTTAACTTGCACATTAATTAATTGTAGGAAAGTTTATGATTATAATTAGAATATATCAAAAGATTAACATTGAGTCCATATCTTTTGTTTGATTAGTTATGATAATGCACATAAAAAAAATTAAAGTGAGGTGTCGTGGTGTATGTTTTTGCACATGATAATCAATAAGAAATCTCCAAATAAATGAAAAGTTAAAACAATGAAGAAAATGTTTATAGAGGATAGAGCATTTTAAATTAGTAGAACAAAGATTGATTATATAACATGAAATTTAGTAGTTATGGTGCTAATATGTATCAATCACTATTATAAGAAGATAAAATGATATCCAAGTATAATAACCTTATCTTGGAACTATTATAAAAGAAAATGAGCATATAATGTTCAGCATTAAGGCTAAATAGTTAAAATGGAGAAATTACTCAGAAATATTATGCGATAAAAGGATATCATGGAGATATAAAGGTGAAGTTTATAAAATTAGAATTAAGTTGGCAATGTTGTATTGGTCGAGTGTTGGGATGTTAAGAAAATAGTGGTAATTAAGTTGATTGTGGTAAAAAAGAAAAAAAAAAATAATGCACAATTGACAATGTAACAACACTACAAAGAATAAATTTAATGATAATTATATAAAAGAAATAGTTGAGATGACATTTATAGAAGTTAAGGCAATTAAAAATAGACTTAAGTGGTTTGCATATGTCCAATAAAAGGTCAAAAAGTCACCTATTAAATAGAAAGATAAAATTAGTGTTACATTATTAGGAAGATACTTAAGATAACATAGATGGAAGTTCAAAATGATTTATAAAGAAAGAGTTTAAAACCTCAAGAATGCTCGATAGAAATAAATAGAAGATTATAATTCTAAAGCCAACCCTAAAAGTAAGATTTAGCTAACGATGCTACTAATGGAGTGTCTCTTAATCCTTGGAGAAAGGCATTTGATATCATGCCAAAAAAAGGAAAATCGTTCTCCACTTTAGTATATGATTAGCATAGGTATTTATGGCGAATAGTAAACTAGTCTATAATAAGTGAATATAATAGAGCTAAAAAGTAATCCACGATTCTAAAGATCAGTTTGATGACCAAATTATTCCATGATATAAAAATAATAATAATCTAAAAAGTAAATCCATAAAATTAGCCTTATTATAACCATTTTAATTCATTCCCAAAATCATATAAAAAATAGTTAACATTATTTTTTCCTTCTTTCCATAAAAGCATATTTTGGCTAATTTCTACCAAATCTTACCAACCAAACGTAATTGGCTAACTCCCACCTAATCTACCTAGATCAAACCAATCAATGATTGTATTTCAATACTACTTGAATTAATCCAATCTAGAACCAAACAGGCCCTTGCCTACAAGCTTCAATAAAGTCAGCAATGCTCGATTAGTTTCAAATTCCTAGTGTCCCAACGCAGCAATAATTAACTAAAAACTTCCCAGAGAAAACCATTCCTCAGCGAGCATAAGATTTCGAACAACAAACCATACCAATTTTACAAAATAAAGTTCCATCCATTCAGATACATCAAGTAAATCTAAAATATCCCCATAGTATATCCAATAAAAGAAGCTCAAAATTCATAAATCCCTGGCCAACAAATCCAATAATCGGCAGAATGCATGCAGAAAGAATACTTCCGCCCAAAAGAAAGCAAGAAAAAGAAGCAAATAAAGGCAAGGAATCGCAATCGACCTGCAGCGAAACCCTGGAATGTGACACCACCGCAAGCCCGCGAGACGCCTCGTTGCGGAGTACGGAGAGAAATTTAGGGCACGGAACGGAGATGTGCGAAGCCATTGCAGAAGCGGAACGAGATCGATGGCAGAGAGGAAGAGGTGGCCAGAAAGCGAAATCGGAGAAGGGCAAAGTAGAAGGGCTGCGGTGAGCAGTGAGATCGAGAAGAGAAAGAAGGCGCTGGAGCTTTTGAGCAGCGGGAGCTCCGCTGCCGGTGGATGAGATCTCTCGCCCTCAGTTTTGATGGCGATGGCGCCAAAAATGTCCCCTCCACCCTCACAGGAGTGGACAGCATATCACTTCCCCTAACTCTCTTTGGTATTTCCGCCCCGCTTGTATTGTCACGTGTTTGGCACGTGCTTTACTTCAAAAGGCTTGCTAGTTGCTAATGCTGCTCGAAATTGAAAATAAATAAATAATTTGAATATTCTGATACAACTTTAAACTAAAATTAATTTAAAAATTATTAATTTTTTATACTAATATTATATATATATATATATATATATATATATATATATATATTAATATTTACTTGTCAACCTTAGAGTCTAAAGGTTTTCATTTAGGTAGATC
Organism: Cymbidium sinense; assembly: GCA_021442155.1. Taxonomy (NCBI): domain Eukaryota; kingdom Viridiplantae; phylum Streptophyta; class Magnoliopsida; order Asparagales; family Orchidaceae; genus Cymbidium; species Cymbidium sinense. The sequence goes on along the minus strand of CM038226.1, from coordinate 33,739,574 downwards.
TAAAATTGAATATATGAAACGTAATTTTAGTTGTAGAAATTATAGTGATATTATTGTGATATTTGGTGAACAAGTATTTCAAAAGAGTGAACAATTAAGGTATTTAAGCTCTATTATTCAAAAGTATGGTGAAATAGATGGAGATGTTATCAGTATAATTCAAGTTGGATGGTTGAAGTGGAGGAATGCATCTGGTCTGTTGTGTGATAGAAAAGTATCACTTAAATTTAAGGAAAAATTTTATAAGATTATGGTAAGACCTGTAATGATTTACGGTGCATAATGTTGACCAATAAAAGAGGAGTATGAGACTAAGTGTTGCAGAGAAGAGGATGCTCAAGTGGATGAGTGGCTTTACTCTTAGAGATAAAATGCGAAATGAGTCTGTTCGGGAAAAAGTTGGAGTAGCTCAATCGGCAAATAAGATTAGAGAGAGTCGCCTTAGATGATTTGGCCATGTAAAGCATCAGCTGTCCAATGACCCGGTTAGGAGAGTGAATGCATTAGATCTGACTTATGTTAAGAAAGTAAGAGATAGACATAAAAAACACATGATTAAGATGTATAAAAAATTACCTTAGTATACTTGAATTAAATGAGAATTTGATACAAAATAGGACACAATGGAGACGAAGGATTCATATAGCCCACCCCACTCAGTGGGATAAAGGCTTATTGTTATTATTGTTGCTGTTACTTGTCATTATAGAATGCTTCAACGCAATATAAGCATCTTCTCGTACAGTGCTTCAATGAGACGGATAGTAATCTTGAATTTAATGAAGCTCAAGTTCGATAGCCATTAACTTAAAAAAATTAAGTGCGAATTGAGTTATATGATCAATTTCTTGAAAAATCAATATGAAATGAGTTATATAGTCATTGTCTTCATAAATTAAATATGAATGAATAAAAAACTATCTATCAAAATTAGACTCCAGAGCTAACATATCTTTCAATTAAAATATTATTCAAAAATAATAATTTCTATTATAATATGAACATATTTGTTGATAACACTTCAAGAAGAAGTGTTATCAAAGTCGTCCACCCACGAATAAGTTACTCACAAACTGATGAAGATTATAATGCAATAAAAGATCATATTTCAAGATGCTAGTGGGCATCTAGAAATAGATTGAAAATTTGAAATTGGTTGAAATTAAATTGTGACTCAATTTTAATTGACCTTAAGTTAGCTTAAGAAAAATCAAATCAATCTCGATCTAGTTTATTTTGATTTCAATTTTGCTTCAAAGCTAGCATGAAAATAATGGAAAGAATAATTATATAAACAAATAATGTTATTAAAATATTTTATGAAAATGATTATAACAATGCAAATAAATGCTTTTTTATTTATTTAAGGAAGATTTACAGAGACACTGCATAATTCTCATGCATTTACATATTTACACTTAAATTTTGATATTTGCATATATAACATTTTTTGTTGTGAATGAAATGATTTATTTCAATCTAAAAATAATAATGATAGTGATATTTTGATGTGATATTGAAGATTTAGATATTTTGTATATAAATATTAGAGTTTAGGTATTATATATGTAAATATATAAAAAATTATGTGGTATGCATGCAAATGCCCACTATTTTAACTCAATGATGCAAAGTGATAAACTTAGATTAGTTTTATGCTTATAAATTATAATCTTATTACTAATCACATTCTAAATTCTCTAATTTACAATATATTGCACTTAAAATCACTTGAACTAATTTCTTCACCCTTTTTTTTCTGTCACATTAAAAATAGAAAATTTAACTGTCACATTGAAAATTTGGCAAATTAAAAATAGAAAATTTAACTGTCACATTGAAAATAGAAAATTTAACTGTCACATAAAATAGAATGGTTGATTCTAAAGCTATTATTATGACGTGTTTGTTGAAAGTATATTTTATTGTTTTAGAAATGATAGAAGATTTTTCCCTATTATAATATATTAAATTTAGAAGAGGGATTTACCTCTATACAATAAATTTTCTATATATTTACATATTTAGCACCTAAAATATCATTTGTATTTGTATAATTCTTGAATCTTTAATCATATCAAAATATCATTTAAATTAGCTTTTAAAATAACTACACTTTTGCATGAAGAGAGTTGGATGTGATTAAGATACTAAAATGTTATAAAAATAAATATAAAAGTTCCAGTGTTACATACATAAATACATAAAAATTATATAGTACGTATATAAGTCATGTAATTTAGAATTTGAGCATTTGATGTAAGATGTTTTTAAGTGCATTTTATAGTTAGATATATATGGTACTAAAAGCCTATTGAAGTATACAAAATCATGCAAACTAGCAATAATATCTACAAGTCTATGATTGCTTTGCAATATCATTGATTTTCTTATCTAAGAAGTGGATATTTCATTATTCTACCATGCAACATGATGCTTAACTATAACATAAAATGGCAAAAGCCTATAAAACTTATATTTAATCTAAAATTTATAAATACTCATAGATAACTTATTCCAACAAAACACAATATGTTGATGTTATGAAATAAAATAATTTCAAATTTAGGGCATTCTTTAGTTATGCTAACCCTATTGCAACATAAACTACTTGGCCAACCGCCCATTTCATTCAAAAGTTAACTAAATTATAGTATATATAAATAACTATTAATTTTCTTCAAAAAAAAGTATTTTTTAGTTCAACGCTGAGCTAGACTAATCAGATCCACCGAGAGCTCAAAATCTGACCGTAAATAAACCCGACTCTAACATTCATATAGGAGTGTAAACGAGTCGAACATTTGTTCGTGTTTGGCTCGTTTGAAAGTTACTTTATTCGTGTTTGGTTCGTGTTTGAAATGGATCGAAAATCAATAATCTGAAAAATTAGTTAGAGAGAGAATTTGAAATTAGGTCATTCTTTTGCATAATAAAAGCTCCAATCACTAAGTCATTACAAATGTGACATATATATATATATATATGGGTGTCAAAAATTGACCCAGCACGACAACTTGACACAAACCCGACTCGAAAAATCTGGGTTTGGGTTGACCTGAAAAATTTTCGGGTTAGGTTCGGGTTGACCCTTCAACCCGAAATTGACTCGATTTTCAGCCCGCAACTCTAATTTCACTAGAAATTGACCCGCGAATTCGAAATTGATCCGATTTTTATACACGAACCCGAATTTGACTCGATTTTTAACTTAAAAAAAATATAAATAGATCATTATTCATTAGTGGTCAATGGGTTGTCAGTCGTTGGGTTGATGTTTTGACGTTTAATAAGCGGATCGTCTTGGTCAACCCTATTAGGGTGGTCAACTTAGTCATACCGGTTGACACGAATTGATATATATATATATATATATATATATAGATATATATATATATATATATATATATATATATATATATATATATATATATATATATATATATATATATATATATATATATATTTATTTATTTATATATATATATATATATGTTGCATGCCAGAAAACTTATTGCGGTAGAATAAAAATTTTACGTCTTGATCTTGTTGAGAAATCCATTTTACATAAATATTTGAAGAGAGAGCGATTACGTGAAAATTCAAAAAAAAAGAAATATTATGGGGCCTAAGCCAGTAATAATGTTTCATTATATGTCTGTTTTTGAGTACAAAGTTTAAGTTTTCGAGATAGATGAGATCAGATGTGAGAAAGTCGACAACGAAATCTCAAAATCGTAACAAATACGCAATGCAGAATGAACGTAGCCATTGTAGTGGTGTGAATGACTACCGCCGCTGATGATCCGTAATGGTTGTGACGGTACCGACCGGTAGTGATCGGTGATGGCGGTAGCGGACGGTGATCGGCGGCCACGACAACCAATAATAGGGCGGTCAGCGGCAGACCGGCGACCGTGGTCGGCGAGGGACCTACGACGACGGCTGGCCGTGGCGATATAACGACGGGTCACTATGGTGACCAACGATGGTGGTCAATGTACGGAAGGATGGAGGGTGGTGGTGCGACTGACCGCGGTCATGACCATGGCAGAATGCATTGTTCTTCAAGCCTCAGAGCTCTTTCTTCTATTTAGTATGGCCTCTCAAGTTTGCTTTTAGCTCCTTCTCTCTTTTTCATGATAAGAATGAGATCCTATTTATAGGATTATGAGAGGGCATTTTAGTCATTGTAGTCAAAATCTCAAAACACTTCATCGGACGGTCTGTATTGATTCATTTAATCATAGATAGTTTTTTTGGCAATTTGACCATTTAAATGACCATCGATCTGAGTGATCTTAAGCTCGTTGAATTTGTCTCATCGAGCTGCTCAATTCGACTATTAGCACGTCAAATTTGGAAGTCATTTGATCATTCAGTAATGTTTTGAAGTTTCACATGTAACATTTGAGCTTGATTTGAGCTCATTTGGATTTGATTTGACTTGGTTCTAATATTGTTGGACTCGTCTCGCTGAGTCATTTAATTTGATTGTATGTATATTTTAAATTGAGATTCGTGTTTAATTTATAAATTTTAGAGAGATATATCATTTGTCCCCTATTTTTGGATAATAAAACTTATTTCATCTAAAAATATATTAAATTATTTTTTTAATAAAATAACTTTACTTATTATTATGATTTGTAATTATATATGTTAGATGCATTAATTTATTTATTAATTAATTAATTATTAATATTTATTTATTTGATTACATATATATATATATATATAGCCTTGAAATATAGGGATTTTTTTAATTAAATGTCATAATGAGGAGAGGAGTTTTTTCAATTTTTTTCGATTTTTTTATTTTCTTCAATTTTTTTTTAATTTATTCCCTTTTTGCCTCTATAGTGGATCAATAAACCCCCCCCATTATGGTCAAGTAAGAAGACATAAGTTTAGGGGCTAAGGACAATAATAATAAAAAAATTATTTTCATCAACGAAGCTCTGATCTTCTTTTTAAAAGAAGATCATTTGCTTTGCTGATTAAGACCCGTAGTTCATATGACAATGCTCCAATTTTTCCTCGAGAGGAGTCAATCCCCTCGCCGAGCCGAAGTTTGGAGGCTCATCATAGTTCATACCATATAACAGTTTTCCTCAAGAGAGACATTAATTGTTCTTGTCGGACCGACCGAGTTTGTAGGCGATCAAGGCTCGTAGTTCATACGACGAGGCTTGACCCATCCAAGATTATTTTTTAAAGTATAACTTAATGACCTTAACTTGTATGAAAAAGGTTAAATCAAATTCGTTGAAGATTTTTGACCCATCGGAGGTTGTTTGTCTAAGTATTACTTGATGATATTAACCTCTATGGAAGAGGTTGAATCGAATCCACTAAAGATTTTTGACCCATCTGAGGTTGTTTGTCAAAGTATCACTTGATGACATTAACCTGTATAGAAGATGTTGAATTGAATCCGCTGAGAATTTTTGACACATCCAAGGTTGTTTGTCAAAGTATTATTTGATGATGCTAACATGTATGGAAGAGGTCGAATCGAATCAGAGAAGAATTTTTGACCCATCCGAGGTTGTTTGTCAATGTGTTACTTGATGACGTTAACCTGTATGGAAGAGCTTGAATCGAATCTACCAAGGATTTTTGACACATCCGAGATTGTTTGTCAAGTATTACTTGATGACATTAACTTGTATAGAAGAGGTTAAATCGAATCTGCTGAGAATTTTTGACCCATTTGAGGTTGTTTGTCAAAGTGTTACTTGATGACGTTAACCTGTTTGGAAGAGGTCGAATTGAATCCGTGAAGGATTTTTGACCCATCCAAGGTTGTTTGTCAAAGTGTTACTTGATAACATCAACATGTATGGAAGGGGTCGAATCAAATATATCAAGGATTTTTGACCCATCTGATGTTATTTATCAAAATATTATTTAATGATATTAACCAGTATGAAAGAGGTCAAATCAAATCTACCAAAAGTTTTTGACTTATCCGAGATTATTTGTCAGAGTTTTACTCGGTGATATTTAACCTGTGTGGAAGAAGTCAATAGTTTTAACTCTCATCTAAGGTTGTTTTATCAAGGTATGATGTTAACCTGTGTGGAAGAGGTTAAACATTTTGATTCGTCCGAAATTATCTGTCAGAGTATTACTCAATGACGTTAACCTGTGTGGAGTTGATACAAAGTTATGACCTATCTGAGGTTGTTTGTCAGAGTGTTATTCAATGACGTTAACCTGTGTGGAGTATGTGTAAAGTTTTGACCTATCCGAAATGGTTTGTTAGAGTCTTCGCTCGATGATGTTAACCAGTGTGGAGTAGGTCTAAAGTTTTGACCTATCCGAGGTTGTTTGTCAGAATCTTCGGTCGATGATGTTAACCCGTGTGGAGTTGGTCTAATTGAAATCATGAAGTTTTGATCTATCCGAGATTGTTTGTTAGATTCTTTGCTTGATGATGTTAACTTGTGTGGAAGGGGTCAAATCAAAATATTTGTTTGAGGTTGTAGCCAAAGTTTCTCCATGACATTTGCCATATTTTCCATGCTAGAGAATCGTAATTTGTTAAACTATCTCTCTATTTTCTTTTTGTTGAGATTGCTCAACATCATTGACTTGCTTCTTGAACTAATAATCAATTATATATCTAAAATATTAATTTGGGCGATCTTTTTAGATTAAGAGTTTTCCCTTAGTTTCCAATGAAAGCTGAAGGATCGAAGTTTGATGAATCTTCATTCTTCTTATGTGTTCCTCCAGAGTAAGATTTTCTCTACCATATAGATTGTGTTGCTCGACTTCTTTCATACAAGTTAATGTCATCAAGTAATACTTTGACAAACAACCTCGGATGTATCAAAAAATATCGGCGGATTTGATTTAACATCTTCCATACATGTTACTATCATCAAGTAATATTTTGACAAACAACCTCGGATGGATCAAAAATCCTTGGCGGATTTGATTCAACCTCTTCCATACAGGTTAACATCATCAAGTAACACTTTGACAAACAACCTCGGATGGGTCAAAAATCCTCAGCGGATTTGATTCAACCTCTTCCACACAGGTTATTATTATCAAGTAATACTTTAAGAAACAACCTCGGATAGGTCAAAAATTTTTGGCGAATTCGATTCAATCTCTTCCATATAGGTTAACGTCATCAAGTAATACTTTGACAAACAACCTCAGATTGGTCAAAAATCCTCAGCATATTTGATTTCGACCTCTTCCATACAGGTTAATATCATCAAGTAACACTTATACAAATAACCTCAGATGAGTCAAAAATCTCCAACGGATTCGATTCAATCTCTTCCATATAGATTAATGTCATCAAACAATACTTTGAAAAATAATCTCAGACGGGTCAAAAATTCTCAGCAGATTTGATTCAACCTTTTCTATACAGGTTAATGTCATCAAGTAACACTTTGAAAAATAACCTCGGATAGGTCAAAAATCTCCAGCATATTCGATTTGACCTCTTCTATACAGGTTAATGTCATCAAGTAAAACTTTGATAAATAACTTCGGATGAGTCAAAATCCTCAGCGAATTTGATTCTACCCCTTCCATACAAGTCAACGACTTCAAGTAACATCATGAAGAATGACACTTTGAAATTATCTGCCAGAATTTATGAGTTTTCTGAGGAATTGTTCCTAATTAATACTTCCCTACCACCTTGGCAGTTGTCAACTATTGGAGTTTCAAGAAAATCAATTTTCTATGAATTACGGGCCTTTATCACCTCCGAATCCGATCAGTCCAATGAGAACAGTTGACGTCTCTCTCTCGGAAAAACTAGAGCCTCGCCGTATGAACTACGAGTATTGATCGCCTCCAAACCCTGTCGGTCCAATGAGGATAGTTGACATCTCTCTCGAGGGAAAATCAGAGCCTCACTGTATGAACTACTGTCTTGATCACCTACAAACTCGGTCGGTCTGACGAGGACAGTTGACGCCTCTCTCGAGAGAAAATTGGAGCCTTGTCGTATGAATTACAGGCCTTGATCGCCTCCAAACCCGGTCGGTCTGATGAAGATAGTTGACGTCTCTCTCGAGGAAAAAAGCGCTATGATGAACTCTTGATCACCTTCAAACCCGCCATTCGATGATAATAGTTGATGCCTCTCGAGGAAAGAACCTGAGACTATGGGCATTGATCGCCTCTAAACTTGGTTGGTTTGACCAGAACAATTGATGACTATCTCGAAGGAAAATTGGAGTCTCGACATATGAGCTATGGGTCTTGATCATTAAAGTGAATGACATTCTTCTAAGAAGAAGGTCAGAGCTTCATTGACAAAAAAAAATATTATCCTAGTTCTTGAACTTCTGCTAGATAATTTCTCATCCAATGTAGAAGAACACTAGAGCATATGAGAGTTGTGTCTCCTTACTTGACCATAAGGGATTTTTTATAGATCCATTATAGGGGTAAAAAGAGAATAAATTAAAAAAAATGAAGAAAACCATAAAAAAATCGGAAAAAAATCCTCTCTTCTCATTATGGATATCATTTGTCAACCATTTAATTAAATAAACCACCTCTTCTCATTATGACTGATGTTTGTTAGTCATTTAATTAAAAAAAATCCTCTCCTCATTATGATATTTAATTAAAAAAATCCTCTCTCTTCAAGACTAAATGTCGATATATATATATATATATATATATATATATATATATATATATATATATATTGTATGTATCAATAAATAAATATTAATAATTAATTAGTTAATAAATAAATTAATACATATAACATATGTAATTACAAATCATAATAATAAGTAAAGTTATTTTATTTAAATTTTTTTTATATTTTTAGAAGAAATATAAGTTATGTCATCGGGATTAGAGAGTTGTATGTGAGAAAGCATGTAAACGGAAATCCCAAAATTAGGTAACAATATCTATGCAGCTGTAGTTGGATTGTAACAGTTATTGGTGGCAGTCGGCGATAGTGAATGACGATTGTTAGTGATAATTTAGCATTTGTGGTGGCGGTGGCGGTCATGACGTCGGTGGTGACCAACAATAAGGTCGGTACCGACGGTTGGTGGCAATAGACGTGGTCGGGCGGAATAACTACGAAATGGCGATCTGGCTTGGCCGATATATCGACGGTGGTCGCAGCGGGTGACCAACGATCGGGACGGTGCAAGGATCAGACGGTGGTCGCGGACCGCCGACCGGCACGATTATGCTTGGAGATTCTTGAAGCCTCAGAGCTCTCTCTTCTCTTTAGCCTGGTGTGATAAAAATATTTTCGCCTTCATCTATCCTTGTAAAGATGATAAATGAAAACAGAAATATATGCCTTTAGTTGGGACGCCACGCAGACCCGTAGATGTTCTTATTAGGGTGATTAGGTACGACATTGAGGAGATGTGTATTATCTCGAAAGGTAGAATTCACCACCCTATAATGGACCTAATCACCTAAATAAGGGTTTCTAAGGACTATGTGTCTTCATATGTAGTAGAGATTCTTCCCCTATTTTATATGAAAAAGTAAAGTATGATTTATTTTAAATCAGGTTCGTTAAGTTCCCTATGGAGGCAAGCCCCCATAATTAATTACATCTTAAGGAATGAGATTCCTTAAGAATACTCTCGATTAAGATAAATGATCGTTGTCTCCAAATATTTCAATAGACAAGACTATGAATCGATTACTTTATTTTTGGCAAGTCAAGCGGGATCGATCAAGTGGAGAGAGTTCTTATCGAAGCTAAATGGAGGTGAGTAGGGGATGTTTAAGATACTAGGAAGCCTAGTGAACATCCCAAACTATCATATGATTGGGCTTTACATTTTTCAAATTGAATTACTTATTTGAGTTGAATTTTTATTAGAAGTTTAGGGCTTATAATTCTATAATACAAGGTTATGAAAATGCCTAAGAGGTGATGATTTATGGCCCATAGAAGGGAGATGCAACCTCAGAACCTAAATTTAGGGAGCTTTAGTGAGGGCCCAAAGCATGACCTAAATCTAAGGCAAAAAATGGGTATTTGGTTTGTCTCCATAAGAGAGGACAAACCACCCAACTGCTTGGACTTACAACTGCCTGGGGGTGGCTGCCAACTAACTCATCCTACGATTTTAAATACATGTAGGTAATTCTTATGTTTTATGCAAGATAACTAGGCTATTATTTATTTTAGAAAGAGACTAAGTCCTTAAACTCACTCTTTAAGAGACTAGATCATGTGAGGTCATGAAAAATGACATAGATTTAATGCAAAACTTATTACATTTTACTTTCATTTTTGGACAATTATTTGACTCAGGCTTATAGGATTCATATGTCTAATGCATGAGAAATAAGACTGGAGCAAAAATCAGTGAGAATGGGGAGGTGTGTTTCCACCATGACTCTCAAAGGTCAAGATAAGCTCTATGGCAAAGGTGGAAGCTCTCCAATCAAGAGTGAAATAATATATTTTTTATGCATATTATTAGAAAAGAAATGCTCATCCAGCTAAAGGGTTGCTAATTCTTTTATCTTGATTTATAGCCTAAGCTTTAGGTTAGGTTATAAGTTATTTATTTTAAAATTTGAGTTGTTTAATTTGGTAGAAGATTTACTTTTTTCTAAGAGCCTAATCATCATCTAGGCCATACATCAAAACAAGGAAGAAACTAGAAAAACATGTCATTTCTAATGCACAAGTTAAATAAAATATCAAACATTTTATAAAGCTAACGCAAATGAATAAAATGCCAAGTGTGGTCGAGCACCACCGCACAAACCCGAAAATAGATTGGGTAGCCGAGCTCTACTCTTATACAACCCAGATTATAAATGAATTATTTACAATTAAGCAAGAAATTCATGTTATGGGGGTCTTCATTCTTCATTTCTTCATTATTCTTTTCTTCTTTCTTCTTTCTTCTTTTGGTTCTTTCTTTTGGATGGTTGAAATGTGGATACTCCAAAGGCTTCACATGGTATATAAGATGTGATCTTATAACTAATGTTCATCATAATCCCCCATAACAATCATTCCAAAATCCTAATTATAAAAGTACATGAAAAAGGAAAAAAAATAAATCTAACTAAAACCTACAAAACAAAGATTAACTAAATAAACCACACATTCCCAAGCATGTATATAAATAAATTGGACTTAGCACCCCACACATGGGTAACCAAGTCCACTTGGAATATTTTGGATTATGTTTAGGGGTATAAGCAACCTGCACAGCAAAATCAGTTATATTTTTATTATAGCGCCCCTTAAGCACAATCCCATGTAGAAGATAATGATTAGACTAAATCATCATACCATTCATTCTACGCACATACACCCTAACATCCAGACTAAAATATCACATCACAAAATAAAAGTAAACATCAAACCATGCACTGCCCTAATATAGGACTAGAAGTGATGACTTAGCCTAATATGTGTGGTATGGTTAGTTAGATTTTAAGGTTAAAATTTTCTAAGTGTGACAATGTTCAACTTAGAAGGGTGGTCTCATTTAAGTTGTTTAGTTGATATGGGTTAATTTTATTTGATGATTTGATTTGGTTTGAATGAACTTACTTAATTACTAAAAGTTATAAAGAGAGGAAAAGAGAAGAGAACTTCTCTTTCCTCCATACCTTAAGTGATTTCTAAGGAAGATTCATTAATAATTTTTTTTTGTTTAGTGAATATTTTATTATGTATTTTAATTAATCATAAGTTTAGATTTTCTCTAAACAAAGCTATTCAAAAAGAAATATATTTTAAGAGTAAGTAAAGTGAGTTACTATCACAAGACACATAATATTTTATTTCTTTCCCACATGTGTATCATGCACATGAATGAATCCTAAATATATCTATATATGCGATGCAAGTATTTAGCACACCTTAATAATGAATGCTAAGAGAGGTTGTTTAAGAAAATTTGGAATGTTTCATGTATGCATAATTTTGTTAAGTAGAAGAGAGTAATTCATTTATCCATTTTTCATATGAATATTTACAACTATAAAAGACATAAATGAGTACGACGCCATTGTTAGCACCAGGGGTGTAAGGTACAAGATCTACTTAGGGCTACTTAAAGCCTTATAACCCCGGGGTTGTCCAGACTGATATACTACTTTTCTTAAATACATGTGCATATACAAAAAGAAATGTATGAAAAGAGAATCATGTAAAGAGTTTATATTTGTTTGTTAAACAGAAGAGAGTGACTCTTTTATCCATTTTCATATGCACATTTACAAGTCTAAAATATATAAGTGAGTACGACACCATTGTTAGCATTAGGGGTGTAAGGTACAAGACCTACTTAGGGCTACTTAAAGTCTTGCAACCCCAGGATTGTCCAGACTAATATACCACTTTTCTTAAATACATGTGCATGTACAAAAAAATGCATGGAAAGAGAATCATGCAAAAAGTTTAAGTTTGTTTGTTTGATTTTGGTTGTTTAATTTATATGTGTGATGTGAAATTCCTTCTTGAGTCATGACATAGGAGTGTATATGAATAGATTTCAAACAAGTGTCATGTCATTTTCAAATGGACTATACACTTTGCAAATCCTACACAAACCTATGCTAAGAAAGAGAAGAAAAAGTCATATAACAAATTTTATGCTATTCACATGCAAGCTCATAAATATTTATAGATAACATACTTTTCATTTATAATGTTTAGTTAATAAGTTTTGAAAATATTTTTGGATTTAGTAGTGATAATAGTCATTCATATCTTTAACAAAAACATGCAATTTGACATAAAAAAACTTTTCATTTTAATTTTATTTTCAAAAGACATGAATGCATGATTTTTATATGGTATACACATTTAGCATGCTAGAAAAGAAATAAAGTAATGTAAGCATGTAATTTCATTCACTCTAATTAATTCTTAAAGACGATCTTATGAAGTAAGATCATTTAAAGAGAATCAAAAGCTGTTTAAAGATATTTTCATTTTATTTTGAGTTTGATTTGAATTAGAAAAGTGTGAGAAGGTTTGTTGTTCCTTACCTATTTCCACACGTGTGTATTATTTTAGTTTAATTTTTAGATGATTAGATCAATTTTATGTTTTGGTTAGGTTAAGGTGTAGATTAAGTTCATTAATTATACCTTACATATACCACTTTAACATATTTAATCAAATAATTACGTGTCAATATTTGACATAAAACCATAAAGAATTTAAATCAATAATGCATCCTAAGAAAAAAAAAAGATACTTAATGCAATTGGCTCACAATTAATGATTAATTAAGCTAAAGGATTTAATTTAAATACTTTCATAACCCTTCCCACACATATGGGTTAGGTATGATTTCCTTAAGTTACTTAGGTTATTTAACACCTAAGTATCTATTCGAGAATGATTGATTAAGTTTATGAATTAATTTTGGTTTTGAGATTTTATTAATTAAGTAGATCATTGGTGGATTAACCTTTAATTAGATTTGGATTTAAGGAAGAAAGGGAGTTTGGGGAATAGCTTAAGAAAAATATCCCAAAATTATTCTATAAATCTCCTAATCACTTAAACAATATTTAATTATCTTAATCAAATAATTAAACCACTGTTCACATGCTTAATTAATCTTAATTATATTAAGAGAGTGATTAGGGGTTCATTAATTAATTTCTCTAATTAACTTATTAATAAATTCCAAGAAAATTAGAGGAGGTAGAAGTCATCCCACTAAACATGCTTGAGAAGTTTGAAATTAATTAATGAAGCCATTAGGGAGTAATTATGATTATTAAATTTTTAAATAAACCCTGATTAAGAAAAATTTACTATTCAAATTCAATTAAAATAATTTTATTAGATTTTCCTATGAATTATCTTTAATATGAATTTGAGTTTGTATTTTTTGAAATTTTTTACAATTAATTATGAATTTAGGAAGTTTCAATTGATTTAAGTGATTTTTATGAATTCTGTTAATTTATTTTATTAAAATAAATCATTTGACACTCAAAATTCAATATCTTTTAATCCAAATGTCATTTTTACTTGAAAATTTTTATGGTATGTGTATTTTAATATCAATTTTAATCTCTAAAAATTTCAACTTAATCTAACATGTATTTTGGTTTTATTAATGAAATTTTATTTTTACTAAAACTCAAATTAAGCTCAAAATATTCAGTGAAATTTGGATATTTTAGATTTGTTGGGTTTTTCTCAAAAAGATGAATCCAACGAGCCATTGTTTGTAATTTTTCATTAAGTATTTTATTTTTTATGAATTTTTGAAGTTTCAGGTGATTTAAAGTAATTTTTTAAAATCAGAAAATCCAATTTTCCTACTTAACACGAGGCACGTGGCGTGTGATTGGAGCGGCGCGTGGAATGCGCCCCGCCGCGATTGGCATGGTATTACGTTAAATGAGCGAATGAGCGTGAGTTGGCCGCGCCGTTTGACTGACGTCAATCACCAATCGGCGATCTATATTGTGCGTCGAGGCGATCGCGTGATCGATCGTGATCATCATCGATCGTCGAACCACAAGATTTGATGATCTAGATTGCATCAAGTGATCCAAAGGGCTGGATCGCGCGATCCATGCGAGATCCGAGCTATTCGATCCCACAAATTGCGGGATCGGACGGCAGCTGCTACCTGCTGGCAGTGAATAGTGAAATCAGGGTTATTTTTGGAAAAAGAGAAATTCATAGTGAAATTTTGTCCAAATGGACTTGTTTTCGCCTCAATTCGCACCTAAAAAATTCTATTTTCTAATTGGGATAATTTAAAGTAAAAATGTGAGATTATCTAGGATAAATTTCTAAAAATTACGCAAAAACTGTCACAAATGATGAATCCTAAGATGGGCTACGATTTTTGAAAGTTATCTCACCGATGATGATTTCCAGTAGCGGTGATGACTCGAGCATGCTGTTGAGTGAGGGAAGAGGCCTTGGAATAAGTTTGGATCTTCTCCTTCACGTCGAAACAAAGTTTCCTCTGGTGATAACTGCTTTCTCGCCAAAATCCACTTAATTTTGAAGTATTTCTCTCCAAAATGAAGTGGGGGTGATTGCCAATAGCTTTGGGAGCTCTAGGAGAGTGAGAATGAGAGGAATGGGTGAATGCTTCAACCTCTAATGCCTTTGAATGAAAAGTGAACGAAAATCTCACTTTATTTTGAATTTTTGGCTCCAAACTCATGTCAATTGGCTTGGAGTAGTTGAGAATGGAAAAGAATCATCCTATATGGCTCACTTTGGTTGGCTAAGGTATAGAAAGTGGCTGCCATGAAGGACAAATGGGTGTTCTAGCCAAGGGGAGGTGAGAATCCTTCATTCCAAGTATTCCAACAGGAGAGATGAGGTGACTTCACCTCCCCATGAGTTATGGCACCAACCACTCCTTGGGTCAAAAAATTAGTATCCTTGGTGCCTATGTGGATCAATGGATGAGTGTTAAGTGGCCAAGGAAAAGAAATGACCACTTGGGCAAGTGTCTTTCCTCATGGAATGCCTTTGACCCAAGGGCAAAGTGGTCATTTGATATTGAATTTGATTTGAACAGATTTTAAATGAGTCAAAAGTAAGTTGGATCAAATTTTATGTTATTTGAAGTTCATTTGGTTTAATTTAGGTAAATTTGACCAATTTGGGTCAAATTAGGCCAAAATTGATTGGGTTGACCAATTGGTCAAATTGAATTAAACCAAGAGTTGAGTCGAGTTCAAACGACTATTTGGATTGCATTCAATTGGTTTTATTTAATTTGATATAATTTGGATTTAATTTGGATTTTGGCCAATTTGATCATTTAGGTCAATTTGAGCTAAGTTGACCGATTTGACCTAATTGACCAAATTGGCTTAAATCATGACTTGGTTTGGGTTTGGTTGATCATTTGGAATATATTGCAAGCTTTGGTTTCAATCAATTTTAATTTGATTTTATTTGACTTGATTTGATCTTTTAGGTCGAGTTGGGTTTATGATCAATTGAGCTAGGTTGGGTTTAGTTAGCCAATTGATCAAACCAAGAGTTGGGTCGAGTTCAAATGACTATTTGGATTGTATTGGTTCAATTGGTTTTAATTAATTTGGATTTAATTTGGATTTTGACCAATTTGATCCTTTAGGTCAATTTGGGCTAAGTTGACCGATTTGACCTAATTGACCAAATTGGCTTGAATCATGACTTGATTTAGGTTTGGTTGATCATTTGGGATATGTTGCAAGCTTTGATTCCAATCAATTTTGATTTGATTTGATTTTGGCTTGATTTGACCTTTTAGGCCGAGTTGAGTTCATGGTCAATTGGGCTAGGTTGGGTCTAGTTGGGTCAAATTGAGTTTAATTGAGGCTTTGGTCAAGTTCAATAATTAATTTGGAGTAAACTTTGAGCCATTGGTTGCAATCAATTTGGTTTAGGTTGCAATTTGATTAGTTTGGGTTCATATGTGTTAAAGAGTTGACTTGGTCAACGGGCTAGGTTGACTTCGTTTGACCCAATTCATGAAAATTGATTAATCTATGATGATCAACAAACATGACATGAAGTTTGGATTGGCTTAACTCACTTTGATTTGAATTGAATTGGATTTAGATCTATGTAGGTCAAATTGGCCACTTTGGGTCAAGTGAGTCAATTGGGTTTAGTTGGCTAGATCAAGGCTTGATTTAAGTTTGATTGAACTCACATATGGACTTTTTATTAAAATATAAATTCATTTGCAAGTGATTTGGAGTCAAATGGATTTGGATTCATTTGACATTTTCAAGTAAAATGGTGAATATGGGTTTGACTTAGGTTAGCTTGATTTTGATTTGATGATTGAAAATTGTGTTTATATTTGGATTCATGATTGAAGGATTGATTAAATCATGAAGAAAAATTAAGGATTTGGCTTGATTTGAGTTTGATTTGGCTAAGTTCAAGAATTTGACTTGAAAGGTTTAGATTGGATTTTAGTTGAATTTGAGTTTGAGTTTTGAATTTGGTTTTAGATATTTGAATTTATAATTTATTTATATTTGTGAATATAAATGAGAATATAAATGGGCTATGAAAAAATTTCTTGAATTTGAATTGATTTGAATTTGATTTGAGCTAAGTCTATAAGATAGAATCAAAGGGACTTAGGAAAGATTTTTGAATTTGGAATTGAGTTTTGGATTTAGTTATTTAGAATTGATTCATGACTTGAGAAAATCCATTGAAATTGATTCAAGGTTTGATTCATAGTTGAAATTGATATGAGTTTGGAGTCAATTAATCAAGTTGGAATTGATTTGAGTTTGGAGTTTAGTTTGATCTTGGAGTTGATTTGAATTTGAAGTTGATTTAAATTTGATTTGAAGGAAGGAAGTGAGGAGTTGGTTCAGACTATAGTGTAAGCAAATTTTCCTAACACCCATAAGTCATAACCTATTCCTATGGCTAACTCTTTTAAGTCTCTAGAGTTAGGTTAAATGTTCACCTAATCACCAGAAGTGTCTTAAGACTAAGGAACTCTTAATATCTAAGAGAAGTCCTATGTCTAAGATAGAAAGGTTGAGAGCTCATTCTAAAAATGAGATTAACACCTAGCCTCTCAAGTTCGCTTCTAGCTCCCTCCCCCTTTTTCATGACAAGAATGAGGTTCTATTTATAAGATTCTAAGAGAGCATTTTAGTCATTGTAGCCAAAATCTCAAAACACTCCATCGGACGGTCCGTATTGATTCATTTGATCATAATTTTTTTTTGTGATTTGACCACTTAATTGACCTTCGATCTGAGTGATCTTAGGATCATTGGATTCGTTTCATCGAGCCGCTCGATTCGACTATAAGCACGTCAAATTTGGAAGTCATTTGATCATTTAGTCAGTGTTTCGAAGTTTCACATGTAACATTTTAGCTTGATTTGGACTTGATTTGACTTGGTTATAATATTGTTAGACTTGTCTCGCTGAGTCATTTAATTTTATTATATGGATATTTTAAATTGATATTCTGTTTAATTTATAAATTTTAGAGGGATATATCAAATATAATATTATATTTCAAGCTAAATTGAGTCGAATAAGATCAAATGAAGGATTATTCATGTTCGGCTCATTTATAAATTGAGTTTAAAATATTTGTTTATATTCGGCTCACTTACTTAACGAACAAGCCGAATAAGAGTTGTTCCCAAACAACGAGCTTTTTTTGATAACCCTACATTCAGATGATAATTTGGTTCTCTTCTAGCCTAGCATGATCGGAGCCAAAATTAATTATAATTTTTTAGTGATCATTGATCTTAGAGTTTAATTCTCAACCTTAGTGAAGGAGAATGACATTCTCTTTAATGTTATAAGAACTAATTATAAATTAAACTAAATATTATTTGAAATTCTTGAAATTGAGAAGCAGAGGACTAAAAGAGATATATACCCACACAATTTTTGTGATATTGAGATTTAAATTAATTTTTTAAAACATTATTTCAGCTCCATCTATCAAGCCATGCAACTTAAAAGTTCATATTAAAAAAAAATAATAATTAGAAATTCTCTTAAAATTACCCACGTGCATCACGTGTTTTACAGGTTGCCGTGAACGGATGTTAAATGGCCTGCTTTTCCATTTTACCGAAAATAGTCTTCCGTTGGTGCCCTTATCAGTTACTAAAAGAGCGCCTAACGTTGTCAATTGTAGGGGTATTAGTCATTTCAGCATGTAATGTGAACTTATTTCAGACTCGGGCGGCGAGCTGACTTTTTTTATAATCATATATTGTAGAATAAGAAGGTATCGAAATAAAAAAATCGAGTTTTTATTTTTTGGGCCCTTTTCGTCTTTTCATTAATTGCTGAAATTTTCGATCTTGATCCGTTCGCTTCGATCCGTGCCGCCCGATCCGCGAATCATAGCCGCGTCGTTTTCGATCTCGGTTCCCCCCTATCGATTGATACCGGTTTTATCTCTCATCCATTTTTCCGGTTGAATCTAGGGTTAGGGTTCCGTTGCTTTTGCTCCCGTGTTTTCTGCATCGTTATCTACTACAGTTTCTTGATCTATCGCGTCTTCGAGTTGTTGGATCTGGATCTTCATTACCTCCTATTAGTTTATCCCGATCATTTATTTTTTGTGAGCTCAGTGGAATTGACCCTTTGTTTAGGGTTTCGAAGGAGGTTCGCTTCGTGGTCTTTAGATCTGTTGTTGTTTTTCCCCTTTATTGTTCGTTTTGTCTATCCGCTGGTTATTCTGATTTGTCCCCTCGTGATCTTGTTGTCGGCATCAGAGTTTTATTTGTTGCAGATATTATTGATCTACCCGCAAAGGGGGCCTTCTGATTGATAATTTTAATCCTCGGATCTTTGTCTCAAATTGTTTTATTTGTTATTTTTTCGCCGAAATCCGTTGACCTTGTAAGGACCTGGGGCTAGGGTTTTGAAATTTGGTGAGCTTGAGGGTCGTTGACCGACAGCCTTCTCCGGAGGATAAATTTTCTATTCGCTTTTATTTAAAATATTGCCCGTCGCAGCATAGAGCCATATCTTAAAGGGGATATAAGTCGATAGTCACTTGTGGAGGGCCCACCCTTTTTTCCTTGAGGTATCCTTTGGGGCAGCTCTTGAGAGGTAACGGCCGCTTCATTTTTTAGTTCTTTTTTGCACATATATGAGAGCCTCTCATTTTTTAACTTTTAATATTTGTTTATATCAAGTTTCTTTCTTTTTTGAGGCGCACAAACAAATTGGGAAAGATGAACTGAAAAATAAATATATTAAAGGGACTGTAGGAGTTGCATCTAAGCTAATGATGATAATATGTGTGCATGCGACCGTTGCCACACAATGAGTGAGATATGTATGCTTTGATCCAATCCAATAGAAAGCATAAATTTTTATTTTATTTTTTTCATTTTGTTGGCCTTTGATATGTGAAATGCAATTGAGGAAGTGGGTTTTATCTAAATTATTGTAATTAGATGATTACACATTCATTGATTTTTTTAAGGTTTTTTGGTTGCCAATGCCAATCAAATACTCCTAAAGATTTTTTATTTTTATTTTAAGGAATCACTTGGCTAGTATGATATGGTACTTATATCTAATCATATCATATATTCTTTTTAATAATAACTTATCCTTTAGATTTGGACCAACAATGTTTTAAATAATTATATTTCTAGTAAAGTTATCTAAATCTATTACTTATATATGATTCATTATTTTTATGCTTGGTGCGAATATGAGTTGTGAGAACCAAGCTTTTGAAATCCAAATCGAATATTGAACGAGGAGAGATTCAAGATTGAATGGTTGATGTAATAAATATTTAAATTATTTTAATATGATTTAAATGGTATAATAATGATATAATAATGGTATTTTTATCAGTGAAATAAATGTTATTCTAATTAAGGATGCCTCACTGTTGAATATTATGAATATATTTTTAAATTAAAATTGTAAGCTATGTTATTTTAATTATTTTTATATTTTTAATTTAAAACTTTTATTTCTAGTCATCTATGCAAAATTAAAAACCAAAGCTTGATCATTATTAGAATCAGTTGGTTCTTAAAAATCGGTCCAATTCACCAATTCTTGGTTCAATATGGTTTTAGCCAGTGTTGTGTAGAAGCGGCTTTTGGCCCAGATTGAACTGACAATAGGGCCAATTCATTGTTGATGGGTTAGATGGTTGGTCTGGTGCAATTTTTTAAAATCATGTTGGTAAGTTCACATGAATTTACAAGATCAGTAGTTTTGTCATTTATTCGAAGTCATTCATATTCACATTATGAAGAAAGAATTTTGATAATTCTGATCATTTTGGGTCAACCTCTCTCTCTCTTTATCACACACACATATGGTTCTGCAATATTGCTTTGGTAAACATTTCTTGCTGTATGCCAATGTTCTTACTTAACCAATTTACGAAGCTCCTTGTGGTTCTTGATGCTTTGCTACATGCTATTGTGAGGGGACAAAGTTTTGACAGGTGAAATTTCTACTTAAAAGGTGAAAAGTTAGATGTGACAAATTCCTACTCATAGCAGGAGAAAGGGAAATCAATCATGATGAATTGAAGAAAATTTTGGATATATGCTTATACCATGATGAATGCAAGAAATTTTTGGAAATAGTGTAAAAAGTAGTTAAACAAAAGTTGAGTACATGGTATGCCAATTAGTGTTAGACTTGATAACTATTGGTTTTTATTGTTGGAAGATCAAATATGATTCTTTTATTACATTAGTTGTATTATAAAATGAAATGTTGTTATATATTAGATCATTACTTGCGTTAAATTTAGATGGCTAGCTTGAAGAAGTTTAATAGGAGAATATCATGACAACATAATGATAGATTTTTCTTAATTATAATTGTATATGCTATACTCTTTGAATAAATTCTAGGAATAATCAATTTAACAACAACTAAGTTAAATATGGTAGATATGTGAATTTAAAAATGTGTGTGGTAAAAGAAGAGAGTACATATTGAGAAATGATTATGTTAAATTGTTGATGAGAGTAGTGTCATAAGGGTATGCATTAAAGATGAGATACAGGAAAGTAGATTTAGTTTTTTTTTCCTTTTTTTTGTTTTTTACAAGGAGTGTGATGTAGTTGACACACCAGTCAAATGATTTTATTAAATAGATGGTGGGAGAGATGTGTCGAAGATGATGTATAAGAAAGTTGATTGGATTTTTTGTATGTAAAATATGAGGTAGCAGTGCCTCAATAAAGTGGTAGATTGATGAAAAGATTTGGAAGAAAGAGTAATAGATTATGAATAATATGACTAAAAAGTGTTAAAACCAACTCGCACAAAGTTGAAGATGGCTATGATTGATCGTTGTTACAATATATATATATATTTTCTTTGTTTCATGTTATATGAGGTACATTTTGTTTTGTTGTAGGAACTAACTTTTGTGTACATCATTAGATGTTAGTATTAACTTTTCTCCATCTTAATTTTGATGAAAATAGTACTTGAATAAAATACTTATACTCTTTAGATTTTTAGGGGTTGTTTAGTTGGATGTTTTTAAAATTCTTGCATTTTGGAAATGTGGAGTAATTAAACTTGTGCATTTTAGAAATACATGATTTTGGATGGATGCAAATTAAATGCATTCTTTTTTTTTCCCACTCAAGTTCGTAAGGTGGAGCTTTTTATGGTGTAGGCAGGATAAAACTCAAGACAAGATTTCTATAGTCATGGTTAATAACCTTTAAATTGAATACATTAGTAGTTATAAGCCTTGTGCTATGCTATGCAAAGGCAGATTCAGATTATGAATTATTTTTTCTTGCACCTTTTTCCTTGTGCATGTTTCAGCCTAAAAAAGTATGCAATCTGGGATTCTATATTGGAGGATTGGTTTGCTATGGCCATTCTACCTCGTTAGGTTGTTTACTAGATAAGAAAGAAATGACTATGAATTTCATCAAAGCATGCTTATTAATTTCAGATAACTAAACACATAGTAAAATAAATAAATCATGAATGCATAGATAAGAGTTAAAGCATGATATGAGACAGATGAATGTATATATCTTAGAAAAGTTGTTCGAATGGTTGGGATCAGGTATTAGTGTATTTACTATTTATATTACTAAAACTAATAATACATTTTCAACTGTGCTGAGTTAGGGTCCGTTTGGTTGGTTGGTTGCATGTTCTAATAAAGGTGGTTGTGAAGTTCTTGTGGTGGAAGTAGTTTTTTTATACAAAGTTATTATCGGCATGCTATTTTTTTTACTTAAAGTCAACAGCTTTTCTACAGCTGCAACATATGTCCAACTACCACACATTAGCATATATGGTTATAAAAAGCAGTTTCTCATCATAAATTTTTTTGAAATGGGGCAAGAAAGAATCAATCAAATGAAAGTATGATTGCAGTATGAAAAATAAAGCTTTGAGAAAGCTACTCCAAATTGACCCTTGCCTATTACAAACTATGTGTTTGAGGCATAGGTTTCATCAGATGCATTAGATAGAGTTGGAGATTGTGAGTCGCCATGCTAACTAGTTGTTTACATGTGCAATGTAACTCAGTTAAACTGTGTTTATTTATCATTGGGTTAAAAATTTGGATCTTTATTCCATTCATTGCACAGAGCAGCACTGCCATTCTTGGGATTACTCTACAGTGACAAATACATCCAGATTTTTTTTAATTTACTTAGGACAATAAATTTTTTCATTGTTTGAAAATATAGGAGATTCCAGTTTCCGATTGGCTGAAAAACAATTGTGTTTTTTCTACTTATGTATTCAAGGTGTTCTTTTGTAAATGGATCTCATTTAAATTAAACTAATAAAATTTGATCAACATAAATGTGTTTCACTTCACCAGATCAAGATGTAAGTAGCCTCCTTCAAGTTAAATTGTTTACAAACAGACAAGGAACAACTCTTTTTTTTTTTTTTCTCTCACTTTGTGTGCTATGTATGTAAATGGCCCTTTAAAATAATTATGATGAGGGGTATTGATAAATTAGCTATAGCACTTCTTTTACTTCACTTTTGAAGAGCTCGGATCTATTTTTGAATAAACTCCAACATCAAGAAATTGGTTCATTGGTAACGATAATTGATTTGGATGACCATTTGTATGTTTGGCTGTATCATTACCTTATGTATCCCTTTACAGAGCCTTTTAATGGCTTCCTTCCATTGCCTATCATTTTTTACCAGGACGGCCAAGATGCTACTTCAAATTGATTGGAGCAAATTTATATCATTCATCTGCGTCATAGTTAAGCATCTTGAGCTTTCTAAATATTCTTCTTTTGATGATTATGTTCAATTTCTATAGCGGAAATGATCCTTTTACCTTCAAATTTGTTATTCGGAACAATAAATGCTCTGATCCAATTCTCAGTTTATTCAGGAGTCTTGTTATGAAATCGAGTGGCATTTTATTGAATTGGATGCTCATTTGTTTAATCAACTCGCATTTACTGCTTCCAGGTTCAGGATGTACAACAATCACGGTTGTGTTGCTGTTGATCCTTACCATTTTGAAGAATCTGCTGAAGTTCCTCTTTATAAGCACGATCATGGGAGATATCCAATATCAGGTATAGAGATATATTTATTTAGCTTTATACGAAGGCATAATTCGATTCGCCTGCTGGATTGTTCTTAATTTTTATCTGAAGATGAAGAGAAGGAACATTCTGAAGCTACTAAGAAGCGAATCGCTGATATATCTATGGAGAATACTGCAAGTGTCCATGAAAGTTCTCTCAACTTTTCACTGCCTTTAAAAATCAGCCAAGGAACTGAAGCATTGGAGAACGGTAAGCGCCCTTCTAACAGCTTCTTTGATGAATTGGTGAATAAGCGTGTAAAAACAGAGGATCAAGCGGGAAAGCTGAGACAATTTGAAGGAAATTCTCCTATCACCATTACCTCTGAAGAAAGACCTTTCTTAGGTACAAAAAAAATGCTCGGACTGATTTACATATTGTGCATATGCTTCTTTTCATTTTGAACATTTACCAACTTGCAATATGAATATTGTAACTTTTTAACTAATATATAAGATAATTTTGCCGTTTCAGATGCGGTGGATTGTAAAATAGCATCATCTGTTGTGAATGCTGGGGTGCTGTTCTTTCCAGGATATGAATATCTGCATAGAGCTGGCTTCGATCAGCTAGAAGATGTTCAAGCTCCGCTGTGGGAGCATTCTCATCGGAGACGCATCCCGATCGGACCAGATCACCAAGCAGATCTTCCGCAATGGTCTCGCCGGGATTTTAAGAGCTCGGGCTGTCGGTTCGATTTCTATGCTGCTCATTCTGTGGTAGGATCATCTGCTGTTATTGAGAGTGATGAAGTCAGTGCTGATAAATGGCTCGGAACTTGCGTCATTTCTATGCCTCCTAGACTTCACTCCATGGCTATGGAGATTCCATTATGTCGCTCTAAGGAAGATTGTGATTGTGCTGATGAAGGCTCCGTTAGATGCGCGAGGCGACATGTGATGGAAGCTCGAGCAAAGCTTGAAGGTGCGCTGGGTAAGGCGAAGTTCATGGAGCTTGGATTTCTTGACATGGGAGAAGATGTAGCACAAAGATGGAGTGAAGAGGAGGAGAATTTGTTCCAAATGATAGTGCTTTCAAATCGCCATCAGGCAGAAACTTCTGGACCGTTCTGCCTCGCAATTTTCCATCCCGAACTTTTAAGGAAATTGTTAGTTACTACTTCAATGTCTTCGTGCTTCGAAAGAGGGCTGATCAGAACCGAATGGATCCTTTGAATGCGGATAGTGACAATGACAGTGGCAAGAGATCAGCGATGGGGAATTTGAAACGTCGGAGGAAGAGGAAGATGAAGAGGAAGAGAATTCTGCAGTGGAGTCGCCTGCTGATGGGAATAGTTTTGCTCCCAATGATGATCCCTCCGAAGAGTTAGACATCGACGACGAGGTCGATGATGAAGAGGAGCACGAGAAGCATCTCGTTGGAGCTGAGGATGAAGGATTCTACTGCGGTTCTGGCGGATCGACAGGGTATGATAAGCCAATACCTCGAGCAGCCTATCGATCAAAACTCAAGAGATTGTTCCTTGGATCAAGATGTTCAAGACGACTCCTGTACTTCCTTGAGGGACCGGGCAATGTTTGGACTCCTGTGGAGAGAGATCGGAGAATTCACACGTAGAAAAACGCGATTGTATGATTGGTTTTGCTGATTATGATTACATCGACGAGCCTCGTGATTTGAAATCATGGGAGATCAACTATGCTGGATCAACTGAGAAAGATTTTGATTTCTTTCCGACCTGTAATGTTCTTGAGGAGGTATTTGGGAAAGGGATTTAGAGAAGAAGAATGATGATGAGGAGATGGTTCTCTGTGCCTTTTCTGCTTAATTCTATCGTGAAAATGGCCACTGTCTGTGTTCAGGTATGTTCTGGCAGATCAAAAGCTATTCAATTTTTCCTTTGTAAATTCATGTCGGCAGTTAGGTTTAGACTGGTCTGTAAGTGAATATTGCAGTCATTTTCATGAATGTAATGATGATTTCTTGAAGGAAGTATTATTATTTTTTAATTTGTATTTTGATTTTATTTTATTTATTCCTCTAAACCCAACGATCTTGTTTTTATTATTATGATTGTAAAATACTGTATTATGTCTCATCTTGAAGCTCAATCACTCGATTGAATTCTATTTTGTAGGGAGGTCAATGGTTTCCATTTTTGGTGGGGTTATAGTTAACTTGGGATAGTTAACCTAACTGAAGAGATTAAACATATAAGTAAAACATTGTTTATCTTCATCAACCATTCATGCCATTATTAGTTTTACAAACTATATAGTTGATTTTAGGAATGAAACCCAAGTCATCGAATGCTTAGGGCATTTGTTTCACCATTTGTTTGGATTTTAAAAGTGAGGGTGCGTTGATTTGGTGGTGTGGTGCAGTGTTAATATAAAATATATTTAATATGTATTATAATTGAATAATTGAAATATAAAATTATTTAAAATATTTAAAAATTAGATCTCATTTTCTTATACTAAAAAATTTTATTTTATTATTATTATTTATTATTTTTATTATGATAATTATTTTAATTCTTCCATGGTAAATTAGCTGATTCATGAAATAATTAGAACTCATAAAATAAAGTTTAGGTTTGTGTTTAATCTCAAATTTAATTAATTAATTAATTAAATTCATGTCAAAAATGACTCTAATTTAATTGATTCATTTAGATCCCAGCGGCGCCATTATTAAGCTAGTTGTGAGGCTGCGAGCAAGCAATGAAGTAATGCAAAGGTCAAATGCCAATAAATGAAGTAAAATATTTTTAAATGCAAAGACATCTTAAATGATGATTGATAGCTTTAAAGATGCTTGGGTCTTCAGACACGATCAGATGAATATTAAATTCACTCAAATATCCTTAAAAAAATAAAATTTTAAATGATTGTTGAAAAATTGTAAATTTGTCGAAGAAACTTTAGTGAAAAAACTTGAGGATGAAAAAAATTCATGGAGCCACACTACTAAGAAATTCACTATGAAAAAAAAAATTGAGAAGAATAGTATAGATTACATTTATTTGAAGTCACTAAACACTCCCCTCACTCTATTACACTTACTTCATTCTTACTCATGAGCACTTAGGAAAAGTTTTGAAAAATAGAATAAATATGAAATTTCTTGACTTGTAGCATCCCAAGCTTCTCCGAACAGGTTGAAGTGCCTAGGTGTTGGCTTCTCTGTCTTGAGTCTGTAGTACCCCGGGTTCTAGTACTATTGGGCTACTCTGCTACTCCTACAATGCTAAGGCACTAGTTTCTCTATGTTGAGTTCTAGTTCTTTGGCTTCTAGTACTACTGTGCTACCCCCTGCAGTGTTGGGGCGCTATCATTTCTATCCTCTTAGTGTAAATCGAACATTCTGACACTTTTTTTGGGGTCGAGGTATTGCCTCCTCTATCTCTGAAGTCAAGATCTCATATTCTAACGTCAAGATGCTGCATCTGCGACGTCCAAGTGCTACACGACAGTGGGCTGAGCAATAAAATCAGGATCCACAAAATAAAAAGTACTCCATTAGAAATTTCTTAATGATCATTATCAGGCGCAGGCAGGTTGAGATCAATCGAATTCAGATCAGAAACCTTCTGTTCCACCTCCATTATTACCACTCGAGAAGGATGAACACCATTACTGTCAGCAGTAGAAACAACAACAGCAGAAGCAGCTGAAACCAAATGTGATCTCTTGTGACCACCTAAAGCTTGTCCAGATGGAAAATTCTTGCCACAAATTGAGCACTCATGTCTTGGAAAATTAACAGGCGATTTTTCAACAGTTTGAGAATCACACTTCCGATTAATCACTTCCTGGTTATCTCTTTTCCTTTTCTTGTGGCTCGCGAGGTGGCCGCCGAGAGCTTGATGTGAAGGGAAGTTCCTACTGCAGAATGTGCAATGGTACTTGCTTCTCTTGGGAGAACTAATCATTTCAGATGCAGAATCACATTGCTTTGATGAACTCCTCCTTTTATATTTCAGAACAACAGATCTGATATTACCATGATCACTATTACTGATTGAAGATGAGACCTTTGGCTTCTTGAACTGTTGACTTTCACCAGCGTGAGAAGGAAGAGTGCGTTGATTTTCATCTTCAGAAGGAAAAGAGTGAACTTTGTTTCCAGTTCCGGTTATGGGAGAAATCATATGAGATAAATCAGAAACCGAATGAGTGTCTCTTGAGAGTATTATCAGAGACGAAGCACAAGTCTCTTCAACACTCCCGTACTCCGGGGATGAAGACAGCGGTGAAGAATAGACAGAGGTCTCTTAGCAGCTTTACTTGCTCTGCTCCTCTCCCCCGGCATTAGAGTAACATTGCTACAAGATTGGCTTGGCATTTCCTCTGCTTCCTCTTCACGACTTCGTCTGTTCCACAAATCTTTCTTCTTCTCATCGTTGAGTATTTCCTCTTCTCTAGACATATCAGTGGAAGAATTCAATGAAGAATAAACCTTCAATGACAAGGCACGGTCATTATCCTTCACCTTCACCGGCCACACATCATTATATCGCCGCGATTTCCTTGGATTGTATCTAAGGCCGTATCTGCTCGTCGGCCTGTGTTCACCCTCCATGGGAGAGCTTGGCACAGCATGAGACCTCATGTGCCCTTCAAGAGATCTCCCGCTGGGGAAGTTTTACCCGAGAAACAGGAGAAGATAGGTATCAGAAGAGAATCGAGAACTCAAGTGAGCAACGCCGGGATTTCGCGATGTGTTCCTCCCTATCAATGCCTTCTGAATTGATCTAGAACGAACAAACTTTGTATTTCTCGATCAGAAAAGATGCTAACCTTGGATCGATCCTTTAGCTGTCACTTATGCTTTTGCTTAGCGATGGCGCTTCTTTCTTCTGCGAGATAGAGAGATAAAGAGGCATATGGCTGTGGAGGTGGTCAGAAGGCGAAATCCATGCAAGGAAACGAGGGTGGAACTAACAGACGGGAAGGTGAGCTGGAGTCTGGAGATATGGCTGCACGTGTAATGAGCAGAGGATTCTTCGTTACTCGATTGGATGGCCACGATTGCGCCCCGTAGGATGCATCTCTGTCTCTATAACTGCCTTCTCATATTGTTGGTTCTATATTAAAGCAGAAGAGTTGACAGTGTGAATTCTTTAATAAATTTATTTCTGATAAGCAATTTATTTTTCATATATATCGACAAAAATGCTAATTTACTTCATTTATTTTTTAAAAATTTAATTTTTAACTCAATTTCTATGTGCCACCAAAGATAAATAAAATAAAATAAAAATTTAAACCATTTATTTAAAGAAATTAGATAAAGATGAATTCCCATCTTTAAAACTTAATCATTAAAAAAAAAGATATTGACAATCTTTAAAGTGAAAAATCGAGTGATTTTTTAATAATACTTTTAAATTAATCAAATGATGTGATCAAATATTAATTATATGTAAAAATAATAATAAAATTATACTAAATTTGGGCATTTACAAACATAGCCCACACTTCTTCTTATATACCTACTTATCTAACACTTAAATTTTCAAATGTGCATAAATAATATTCATATTCTAACTCTAATGCATCATTATTTCTTTTAAAGTGAATGTTTTCATGTATAGAAAAATTTCTATATTTGTAAATATTAAACTTTACAAATATAATGATGCATTAGAGTTAGCATTTTGCATCTCGTGTGATGGATGATCATAGAAAATATATCTAAATTTATATATTTCCTGAGGAAATGAAGGCAGTTGTTGGATATATTAAAAGACATGGACAAGTTAGCATTTCTCATTAGAAATATTTAATAGCTAATACTTGCTTGTCAGATGCAAAATGTTGACTCGCCCTTGTCTTTTAATGTATCCAACAACTGCCCTCATTTTCTCAGGAGAGATGTATATATATTTTTCATGATCATCCATCACACCAATTAATCTCTCTGTTATACCAAACAAGGTGATGCAACACATTAGAAATAGTTAACAAAAATCAATTAGAATATTTTGAGCAATTTTTTTCTCTTGTAACTTATATTAGTTTTTAGGTTGATTTATATACATAACACACAACTTTTCTGCATTTATATAATTAACACCTAAAGTTTAATATTTACAAATATAGAAATTTTTCTATACATGAAAACATTCACTTTAAAAAAAACAATGATGCATTAGAGTTAGAATTTAAATGCTATTTATGTACATTTGAAAATTTAAGTATTAGGTAATTAAGTATATTAAATTTCAGATATTACATATGTAAATGAATAAGAATTATGTTATGCAAACTTAAATTTATATAATATATTATAGGACAAAAAAAATTAGGTCAAAATATTCAAACTTAAATTTACTTTCAAATGAGCTTTACAATTATTAAATTTATTTTAAAATTATTATAACATAAATTTTAATTATTTAATTATGTGATTACCTTAAAATAAATTTTATAATTTTAGAATTTATCATAATTCTTACTCAATTTTACTTACTCTTTGTATAAGTAGTGAATAATAAATAGTTTATAAAATAAAAAATATATTTTAATTTTCATTGATGATAATATAATATTAATGATTTGGTTGAAAGAATTAGCCAAATAAAGTGGCATAATTTGATTTAAAATGTTTATTCAACAATTAAAATTTTTAAAAATATTAAATGAGATTATCATATTTAATTGGCCTTCCGACCAAGTCTAATTTGTGCAGGCTGTGCATTGCAGTTTGATGTTTTGAACCGAATAGCTGATGACAACGAAGCAATATAAGAAGGCAGTTATCGAGGAGAAAATATTACGTGTGGAATCCGGACGTAGCTTTATGCTTGGACGCCAACCGTAATGGAACACGTGTTCTGAGAATCAACTTAATGATGCGTTAACGTTAACCCCCGCCCTCGTCGTTAAAGCGGGGGGTGGGGAATTTTCCTCCCTCTCTCTCTCTAAGTCTGCCCCTGAGATTTGCTAAATCTTATGCATTAAAAATTGAGGTATTATAGACGACTACATGAATTATTTCTTCCTGCATTCTTGAACTTTAATGATTTTAGGGTTTTCACAATTGGTCTCACCATTGAATAGGAGCACATTTGGAACATTTGAGTTCTTTAAAGGGAAGGAGACTATTTTGCTCATTTTTGGAGGTGTTTTGCATGTATTGTACTCTCATGAGAGTACATGCCATTTTTTTTCAAAATTTTCAACTGTGGGCTTGTCATATATTTAGTAAATCCTATTATAATATATTTAGAGATGTTTCATAAATAATTTGATGATTTTGGGAGATATTTTGCATGTGTACTATGTACTTTCATGATGGTACAACTCATTTTTTTTTCTCAAAATTTTCAACTTTGGAGTTTGTCATATGTTTAATATATCTCATTGTAAGATGTTTGGAGACGTTTTATGAAAGATTTGATGATTTTTGGGGCTATTTTACATGTGTACTTCCTGTACTTTTATGAGAGTACACCCTATTTTTTTTAGTTTTTTCAACTCTGGGACTTGTCATATGTTTACTATAACCTAATAGAAGATGTTTGGAGATATTTCATGAAAAAAATACTAGTTTTTGGGGCTATTTTGTATGTGTACTCTCATGAGGGCACACCTTATTTTTTTTTTAGTTTTTTCAACTGTGGGGCTTGTTATATGATTATCATAACCTATTGTAAGATGTTTGGAGATGTTTCATGAATAATTTGCTGATTTTAGGAGTTATTTACTCTCTATACTCTCATGAGGGTACACCTTATTTTTTTTAATTTTTTTAACTACGGGGCTTGTCATATATTTAGTATATCCCATTGGAAGATATTTGGAGATGTTTCATGAAGAATTTGCTGGTTTTAGGAGCTATTTTATATGTGTACTTTGTACTCTCATTAGAGTACACCTCATTTTTTTTCAAAATTTTTAACTTCGGGGCTTGTAATTTGTTTATCATAACCTATTGTAAGATGTATGGAGATAATTTATGAAGAATTTGCATATTTTAGGAGTTATTTTGCATGTGTACTCTCTATACTCTCACGAGGCTACACCTTATTTTTTCAATTTTTTTAAATGTGGAGCTTCTCATATGTTTAGTATATCTCATTGGAAGATGTTTGGAGATGTTTCATGAAGAATTTGTTGTTTTAGGAGCTATTTTGCATGTGTACTCTCTGTACTCTCATGAGAGTACATCTCATTTTTTCAAAAAATTTTAAATGTGGGGCTTGTAATTTGTTTACCATAACCTATTGTATGATGTTTGGAGATGTTTCATGAAGAATTTGTTAATTTTTAGAACTATTTTGCATGTGTACTCTCTGTACTCTTATAAAAGTACATCACTTTTTCCTAGGTTTTTTAACTGCGGGGCTTGTCATATGTTTAGTATATCCCATTGGAAGATATTTGGAGATGTTTCATGAATAATTTGCATGAGGAGAACGTCAGTGACTCGGCCATTTGTGGGCTTGTTGAGTTCGACCTTTAGAACCTACTCGGGTCTTCAACTTAAGCTATGTTGGCTTAGTGGTTTGGTCATCAGACAAATGAACGTAGGCTCTTTCACTATGGCCTTTTCTTGCATTTTGTTGAGTGAGGAGAGCGTCAGCAACTCAGCCATTTATGGGCTTGTTGAGTTCAACCTTAGAAATCCATCAATGTCCTATACTTTAGGATGTAGAGATTGATGTTTTTAATACTTAATTGATTGAAGCTTCTAAAATTGGGAGTTCTTCTAACTTGATCTTCAGAATTTGACAAATATGAGAGACAAATTTTTGATATTTAAGGCTGTCTTTTTGTGCATGGAAGTAGATACTTCTTGTCCTTGCAAGAGCTTGTAACTTTAATAATAACAATTATAGATATATCTAGAGATCTCAGCATAAAGCTCAATGTCAACATGAATACATATGCAAGAAGACCTCATATTTCACAGGATATGATTGAATAACCTTAATTATAAAAAAAAGACTCCTGTCTAATAGGAAGATTGCAGATTAGTTCAGAAATATATTACAAAGCTTGATTTCTTTTGCTGCCAAATAGACATGATATATTTTTCAATCATAATATGTATCAATATAAGGATCTCGGCTTAAAGCACAATGTCAACTTAGATAAATATATAAAAATACCCATGTCTAACAAGGGGGCTTTCATAGTAACTGTTGAGAGAATTTGAAATATCTTTGGTCCTATGTTTTGTACTTTCAGACTTGTTGAAAACTTCATCTTGAGAATTTAAAATTTATATTTTTCTCCTTTCCTTGCTTTATGCCTTGGTGGACTTAATAGAGTTGATGATTTGTTGCTAAGATGAGAATGTCTTCAATCCTATATTTTGGATAGGACTCGTTGAAGATCCAATCTCAAAATTTAAAATTTGTATTTTCTCCTGTTTTAGCTTCGTGCCTTAGTGGACTTCATGGAGTTGATAACTTATTGGCAAGAGAGAGAACATCTCGCCCCATGCTTTGGTGTCACATGTGTCATAAATCAAGACAGCCCACAAGTTTGATGGACTTGGAAGGAGCAGAATCGGTGCAAATGACGCCAAAAATGGTTGAAATGATCTCTGATCAACAAACAGACTTTGCTGTCATATTCAGAATGTCAAAATTGATCAGAAAATAGATATTGTAAAATCTAACGATCAATAGATTAAGCGCTCGAGCTAATAATGTGTCGACATACATATCAAAGTGGAGAAGGCTGCGGCTTTTGAATGACCTTCTCATAAAATTGATTATCTTTCAACATTGAAAACTATTAAATGAGGCGACTCAATTCGTGACGATGAAAATCAATAATGAAGTGAGCAATGAAGTGAAATACACTAGACGTCATCAAAATCAATCTAAATGATCTCGGATCGATGAATAGACTTTGCCATCGCGTTCAGAATGTTGAAATTAGTTAGTATATAAATATTGCACGACATAATGATCAACCAATCAAGCGCTTGAGTCATCAACGCGCTTGCACTCATATCGAGGTCAAGAGGCACCAACGAGGATCAAATGGCCTCCCTTCATCGATCCGAGTCTTCATGAAAATCGAGGATGATCGATTTTGAGCTAAAATTATTCAATTTGGCCGACCAACCAAACGACCTTCGAAAACGAATTGGAATAGAACAAATTCAATTACCCAAATCGATATATATTGATGTGTATCGACGAAATCCAAATTAAAATAATTTAAAAATTTCTAAATTACCCCCATGCTCAATCGTTCCCCCCTATTTTCAATTTTCTGGAAAGGAAATTTAAAAAAAAAAATGAAAAATAAATCACTCCCCACATTCCCTCTGATTCTCTCCCATTTTCCAACAACGATTCCTCCTCATTTTCTCCCACTCTCCTCTCTCTCATGATTTTCCCTCTCACGTCCAAGAAAAAGGTAACTCTCCTTCCCTTTTTCTAAATTTTCCTCTCAATTCCTTCGTTACGTGCCTCCCCGCCGTTGGTCTCGCCGTCCCACCATCAATTTTGCTGGCGCGTCGCTGCTCACGCGACCAAATCGCTGCACGGACCCACCGCGCACCCGCGTGACCCGCCGCTCCGGCCCTCTGTCCATCTCGCTCCGCTGAGCGATCCCGTGTCCAGCCGTCGACCTGCGCATCCCGCGTTTGGCCTGCTCTGCCGCGTCCCACGCTCAAACCTGCGGCCTGACCCACTTGTTTCTGCACACCTGCTCACAGCCGGCCCACCGCCGTTCCTCCGACCAAACCGCGCCAATTACTGCACTGTTCTGCGCATGGCCCATCTTTCACATTCCGTCCAGCCCACCAGACCCATTTCGGCCTGTTCTGACCCTCCAGCCTACAAAACTGCAAAGGCCCGTAGCTCCTTTCTCCAGCCCACTGGTCCGCCTGCCCTTCAAACCCTTGGCCTAGCCCGCTGTAACTAACCATACAGTCCACTATTTTGGCCCTTTCTGCACAATCCAGCCCACAAACCTGGCTCGTTTTGCATAATCCTTCCGCCAAGCCTACAACCCATCCAAATTTTGCATTTTAGTTCCAAGAAATTAGTAAGCAATCGTCGACGCAAATTCTTTCTTCAATTTTCGATGTCACCCTCACTTTACTGTCCGCTGCCACATAAGAACATCATCGAGGTGAATTCTTATTTTGATTTTCGGCATTACACCCCTGGCTTTAGCCATCTCATTTTCACTGTGTCGCAAATCGGGGAAGAACATCATCGTCGTGTGAATTCTTCTTTTTGCATCGACCTCGCTTTACTTGTCTTATCTTATCGGGAAGAAGAACATCATCAGCAGGTGAATTATTCTTTTGATTTTTGGTGTCGCACCCCTCGCTTTAGCTGTCCCATTTTCGCTGCATCACAAATCGGGGAAGAACATCATCAGCAAGTGAATTCTTCTTTCAATTTTAGATGTCGCACCCCTCACTTTAGCCATCCCGGTTCCGCTGCACCATAAATGGGGGAAGAACATCATCAACAGGTGAGTTCTTCCTTCCGTCACACGTCCTTTAGCGCCTGTTCGTGTCATAAATTGGGAAGAACAGCGGCTAATTCTTCTTTCGATTTCCAGCATTGCACTCCTCGCCTTACATTCCTAATTGCATACCTAACCCCGTTCCTTTGCCTAGCTTTGCAGCACGCCAAAAAATGCATCAAAATATGTGAGATTTGTGAATGTGAAAATATATGTATGCTTGTATTTCTTTATAGGTTTGAAGACCTCGTTATACTCAATAGGGCACGATGGGATGAAAAAAATAGCTATGTCGCGAAACAACGCTTATTAACGAGTAATCCATCACCTGTTAGATGTCACTCCCCGAAATGTCCAAAATTTTGTCTAATTTCTAGACTTAAAAGGGGGGATGAATATATATTTATCAGTCCTCTTCGGGTTTACCTCCATCGTCAGAGGGCGACGAGATGAAAATTGGTGACGAAGACATCGCCGCTAGCTCGATGGCCTATCGAGTAGGCCAAAACACCCTTGATGCATCCCTCTACACGGGGATGACGCCGGGAGGTTGCCGAAATTTTTGTCTAAATTTTAGACTTAGAAAAAGAGGGAGGGGGGGAGAATGAATATATATTGCATTGTATATCCTCTTTTTAAAGACCTCATCGTGCTCGCCAGGCACAGAGATGAAAATTGACCGGTGTTGTAAGACACCACTGCCACGCCGCAGACGTCGAGTAAGCCAAAACACCCCCGATGCATCCCCCTACACGGGGATGATGCCAGGAGGCTGCCAAAATTGAGTCAAATCTTTTGACTTAGAAAAAAATGGAAGAGTAAAATGAGCTAACATAAGAGTGCTAAATAGGGAAACTTACTCTAATTGTAATCCTCTATGACTTAAATTGAAGCGGTGTAGTGAGTTCCCTTTTCTTGTAAATCTCTCAAAATTAAGCAAGCTTTAATTGGAATTGAGGGGGGACTAATGCCAAACTCATAACAAACTTGCAATAAACTCAAAATCCAAGGATGAATCCAAATTGAGTTTAATAACTCTTATACAAATATGAAGGTGATTACTATGATAACTGATAAACATGAGTAGAGCTAAAGTAACAAACATTAAAACCGACATAACTTATCAAAATTGATGTAAATTGAGCATAATCAAGTTGGGAGAATTGCAAAAACTTAATAAATAAGCTAAGCACCAGTAATATTTTAAACTACAGTCTAAATCAAAATATCTTCTTCGCCACTGGATTTGGAACCCTTTGTACAAGCAGAAAAAAGGTGATATTAAAAAAAAAAAAATCATAGGGCCTCCTTTAATAAAAAATTAATGAATTTCATCATAATTATGATTTTCAAGATCAATAATTTCATTAATTAGATGAAATCAGCTAAGCTATAAATT
Source organism: Cymbidium sinense (assembly GCA_021442155.1). NCBI lineage: Eukaryota > Viridiplantae > Streptophyta > Magnoliopsida > Asparagales > Orchidaceae > Cymbidium > Cymbidium sinense. Next base: position 33,702,710 of record CM038226.1, on the reverse strand, counting down.
TCTATATGTGTTCGGACATAGAGATTTCAAGTGCGAATTTTAATGTTTGAAAAGGCTGCGTAGGCTAAAGTTGGAATTAAATGAAAATACAAAATCAATCTCATAATTCGAAATAAAATTACCTAAATTACTATACACCTGTATGGGCCTCGACACTATGTTGAATGCCTAAATTCAATTGGAGACGTCGGTGTTTCGGTTTAGTCTTAGACTGGGTTAAGTTAATAAAACCTAAAAAACTTATGATAAGAGTTTCAAATCAATAAAATATCTGAGAAATTGATTCTATCAGGTGACAGTAGATCTAATCCTCTATTAGCAGCAAAATAGAATTGACAGGATCTAAAGCTCTTAAACATATTCAAATTAATCCATTTTTGAAATCAAATTAAGTAGCAATCTGAAATCAATATCATAATTCAAACACGAGATTACCTAAAATTACTATACACCCGCATGGGCCCGGACACTATGCTGAATGCCCAAATTCAAGTGTCTGAGGAGGCTGTGCGGGTTGCTTCCTAATTCAGTCTTAGAATTGGGTCCGGGTTAACACAACCTAAAAAACCTATAATAAGAGTTTCAAATCAGTGAAATATCTGAGAAATTGATTCTCAGGTGATGGTAGATCTAATCCTTTGTTAGCAACTAAACATAGTTGGCAAGATCCAAAGCTCTTAAATATATTCAAATTAATCAATTTTTGAAATCAAATCAAATCAAATATCAATATAAGGTTGTTTCCCGATTTAGTCTTAGGATTGGGTTCGGGTTAATAAAACCTAAAAACTTATAATAAGAGTTCCAAATTAGCAAAATATCTAAGAAACTGATTCTATTAGGTGACAGTAGATCTAATCCTCTATTAGCAGCTAAGCAGAGTTGACAGAATCTAAAGCGCTTAAAGATATTCTAATTAATCAATTTTGAAATATCAATCTAAAATACTTAAATGAAATTTTATTATTAAAAGCTTAAAACAAACTCAGTCTATCCACCTTTCGTAACTATTTATCAGGAGTGACAAATTAAGAAAACTCTAGCTCACAAAAGGAGCCAATGTCAAATTAAGTGTTCTACTATGTTCACTCTTAATCAATCTCTTACTAGTAAGGATATGACCCGTGTCCTCTGATTGCGTGGCTTGGCCAATAGGCTCCACCGATGAAGAATTTATGACCAGAGTCCTCTGATTGGGTGGTTTGGCCAATCCGACTCTATTATATTATGATCATGATCGTAGCCTGTATGCTCCCCAATAGCTCTGACCTTTGAGTTATGAATCATATGGAAAATAACCCTCTATCAACTAAGGTAGACTTAAGCCTATCTCCTTAAACAAACACCACCCCAGGTCTACAAGGATTTCTTGGACGACATAACCCATGTGTTATTGATAAAGATCCTTCTGTCAGGTTGGGTCGACTATCTCCTCTGATTAAATAGACTAGGGATTGCGACTACCCGGGATAACGGAACCATAGGATCTAGATCGGGCATGTCATCATTCCTCCAACCATCTGGTTTAAGCTATAATGATGAATTTCATATTTCAAATCCTAAAACTCTACATGCTGCTATTATATGCTATGCATTTCAACAATCTAATGACTAGCCTTAATCGAAAGTTCTCTCTCACTTACTGGGTGGGGTAATTAACTATAGGGGCTTACGCCTATAGGAAACCTAGAACCAGATCTAAAGTCCTCACCAAATGAGGATGAAATCTCTGGGTAGTGTTTATCTACTATTCCATCTACCTTCTGAAAATTTCACTGATATTTTAAACTACTCTTTTCATCAAGGAGGTCAGTGGTGAAATTTTTGGAGCCCATAAATTTCTGGCGACTCCGCTGGGGACAGGATTCTCTTTCCATCTTTGGCTAGTCATATATGTGTTATAGTAGCAATAAAATCTTTAAAATTTCAAAATAATAAAATGGTGATTTAAGTGTGTAATAAATGTAATATGAGGCTCTATGTAGAATGAATCATTCAATAGAATATATCTTTATTGCACCATTATTGGTTCTGTAGCGCCTCTCTATCTTGAAAGTATTTTGTGAAATAATAATTGCTAATTACTAATCCCCATCTTTCACTTTTGCAAAAATTGATCTAAGCACTCCTTTCACCGTACAACTAGGTCGTGGTACAAACATCTATCTAGTCAACACCATCATCAACACTGGAGATGTCAGAGCTACCATCCAATTTGGTAGCTTAAATTTCTTGGCTATCGTAGCTGTAACTCCTGAAGTATCCACCCATGGTACATTCGTCCAAGGCCATGCTGGAAGGCCTCAAGTTACTGAAACTCCTACTAGCCATGTGCACCAACCATCTCAACAACTGCTGTTAAGGAGTTCTCCTAACAGAGAACTTCAGTTTTCAAGAGGTTAGGTCAATCTGAAGCTCCCGTGATGAAAAGAATCATCAAGGGATAAATTATGTCTTTAATTCCTTGTGATACAGCTGTTGTGCATACTGAACCTCTGGTACCAGAAAAGCATGATCATGAAGCTTCCTCATCAGGAAGCAAATTAACCAGAAGATAGAGAAAAAGGAGAAATGATGAGTTGAGAGCTCAGCAAATCCCCTTTGAATGACCTAGCGAACAAGCAATACTACCTTCGGAAGCGAGTATTCCTACCCACAACAACTTTGATAATCTAAAGTGGGTAAAGAGGAATAGCTCTACTGGCGAAATAAAGCAGTTCTTCTGGAACCAACCACGTCAAGCTCCATCACCACAGAGGAGACAGCCTGAAACACTATCTGCCAGGATACATAAAGTTTTCAAAGTAGACAAGGATAGAGACCTAATGAAAAGAAGATTTCAGAGGCCTGTGGTGATGGAAAATACCGAAGCTCCACCAAGAAAGTTGTCATCTCTTCTGGTAACTGGCCAGTGAGCCCAATACACTTCGCATGGTAAGCATTGGAGCATGACACTTGGATCTTGTGTCCAAGAATCCGCTGTCGAAAGATCACGACAAAAGGGTAAGCAAATATCGAGGCTAAGGCTTCATAATGAAACTTTTAGTAATAGAAAGGGTGTGACATCTGATACATATACTCAAAATCTGCCTCAAAATCAACTCATTAGAAGTGGATGCCCAAAAGAAGGGATATCACGGATGAAAGATATGATGGTCGACACCCTGGAGAATCCTCTAGGGGATCCCATCACCGATCAGTTTCACCCCTACAAGAGAAGGTTGACGTTGATCGTGGTCCTTTAATAGAAGAGGTGGTTATTCTGCACATTGAACCAGAGATCCACTGGAAACGTCGATAAAAAATTCATGTGTAGGAAGGAAATAATGATAAAAATTCTATGAAAATAGAAGTCGTCTATATGGTCAGAGATATAGATGACTCTCCGCTCAGCACCATCAGCATCAACACGAACTTAGGGAACCTGAACCTGAATTTGATGCTTATGAAGAAGAGTCTTCACAGAAGCAAATAGAAGATGGATCTTCGATCTTTGCTGAAGAAGAAGAAGAAGACCAGAATGAGAAAGATATCATGGGTGTGGAAGTTGTCTATATGGTTGAACCAGAAAATGATTAGCTTGATACACGCTTTTATAATCAGTATCATCGTACAACCCCAACGATAATTATCTATGTAAATGCACAAGGAGAAGGGCAATCAAGTTCTCTCCCTGAAAATGAGCAAGGAGCAGAATAATAACAAGAAATAGAAGAAGAGGAAGAACCTATACTGATTGATGCCATGGCGCTAGCTAGAGAGCAAAGAGAAATGCAACATCAAATGAAAACCAAAGACAAGAAGATTGCACAGCTTGGTACCAAAATGAATGATATGATGATACAAATGAACATCATGATGGAGATGTTACAAAAGAATATCATATCAAGTGCAGCACCTATTTTGTCTGCTAACCGACAGGTAGCTAACAATGCAACTTCTATACTACCAGCTACTGTGATACCTCAAGCTCCTACAGTACATGCTATGCATGAAGCAAGGGATGAAGTTAACCAAACACCTCTCCAGCTGACAATTCAAAATGCATACAGGGAATTATAAGCTAGAAACAATAATCAATGAAAAGATAAAGGCGTCATAACCTCACAGATTGAAAAGCGGTGAGTAAGGTCCCCTACTTTGAATACCAATGTCAGATTCAAAGGTTACTTGATGCTGAAATTCAATACTTTCAGTGGGCTTGGTAATCCAAAGTAACTTCTATCTCAATTTAAGGCAACTTGTGATAACACATGAGGGAACGATGCACTGCATTTCCATCAATTCGTTAGTAGTTTGATCTCAGTCGCTTTCGAATGGTATGCAGAATTGCCAAATGAGTCTGTTAAAATATTTGCTGAATTGGAGACCATATTTGTGAAAAGGTTCGCTAGTGCAACTGAGAAAATCACAATCGCTAACCTTGCCTTGTTGAAAAGAAGGAAAAATGAGTTAGTGACAAAATTCATAAGTCGTTGGCACAACTTAAGTATGAAGTGCGAGCAATAATTGGAATAACATGCGATCCAATTACTAATGGGCAATATGGATGATAAAATGACACCATTTCTATGCATGGAATCGATGCAAAATTCCAGGACTTGCTCGATAGAGTGGCTAAATTCGAAAAGTTAAATCGGCCTAAGTCTAAAGTCTATGCAGATAAAGCGAAGAGAAACAAACCTTCAGACTCAAGAAGAAATGAAACTCATGCTGCTTCCTATAGCTCAAATGGTGAAAAGCGAGTGATATATAATGTGGATAAAGGAAAATAACTAGTGTATAATGATGATAAGGTAAAAAGGTTGTTTATTCTAATCCATAACCAAAATTGGTATTAGGAGGTAATGACAAACCTCAGATTTTTCCAAGTGGTGGGGAACATCCAAAACAGGAAGTAAGAGATGATGAGTGAATGTGACTATCTCTTAAGGAAAAGATGAATAAAAAATATTCCTTTAGAAGAGATAGTGTGGCTAAATTATTTCGATAATTAGTCAAAGCTGGTTTATAATTACTAGAAATGAAAAGGCCTGAAGAAGCCAATCAAGTCAATAATTCAAACTACTGTCCCTATCATCGGATGATCAGTCATCCTATCGAAGATTATTATGTCTTCAAAGATTGGCTATAAAGGAAGTATCGTCGGAATTTACACTATCGGCGATAGTGTTCTAGTCAACCCTAAAGAGAATACAAAGGATGATTATGACTCTTACGTATCAGCAATGACAAAGAAGAATAAATCAGTTTAGGCGAAGAATGGTGAATATGCTAAAATAGCTAAAAGATGTCCGTAGTGTCAAGTGAAAATCATCGCTTGAACCTATATTAGACTTAAGAGAGATGCCTAAACTAAGTATTTGGGCTTCTCAATGGCATTCTGATAAGGCTACTTCATCACGGCATGAGAAGCAGTCAACTAAACGCATGCCCCACAAATCAAAGAAGCTGGTTAAGAAAAAGAAGATCAAGAAGAGAACTATAACTCAAAAGATCATTAACAATCTAGCAGAGTATCACCAGCCGGCAAGATAACCATTTGGGCTTGCAGACTTCATGCCTAAACTTTGCATTGCTGAATCAGATGATGAAGATAAGGGCGAGTCTTGTCTGGTAGAGACATGTCAAATTATCTATGTGATTTCAGATATTCCTCAACATTAGTTACTCCAAGACGACATGGATAGTCAGACAAACTCGACCAACCCATCAAAATTTTTATCAGGAAAGCAAGAAGAGCCCGAGGAGCTAGTGTCAGAATTTTGTTTAATGACCCAACAAGACAATAATAGTTCAGATGAAGATTTATATTTTTCTGATAGAGAAGAGTCAAACTCATCGATATCATCACATATGAAACACATGATGTTGAAAAATGAGTCTAACCCTTTCGGCCAATCTTCCAGAATAAGAAGAGAACTTGAAGAAACTATCTCTTCAGAAGATTCTGAGCAAGATAAGGTGATTCAAGTTCAATTGAGAAATGGTAAAGTCTTACCACCTTCATCAAAGAAGGGATATACAAATAAAGATAAAGGCAAACTAATTGAAGTCAACGAAAATATTGTTCCCAAAAATCCTAGAGCGAAGCCTAAATCAAGCGAAAAGATAAATTATAATATTCTATCACATCTGAGAAAGATCCCTACACAATTAAGTGTGTACGAGACTCTCTTGATGTCAAAAGACCTCCAAGAAACTTTGATACACACTCTCAAAGATCCAGAGAGTTATGAAGCTTACTTTGTTGAGAAATGCATGATCGAAGCATTACAAACTCAAGGTCTCCCAGTAATCACATTTTTTGAAGAGGATCTTATGTTAGGAACGGCAGATCACAAACATCCTCTATATGTCACTGCAGAGAGTATGGCATCTCGATCAGCCGAATAATGATTGATCCAGGTTCTTCTATCAATCTTATGAGTTTAAAGGTGTTAAGAGGATTATCATTGGATATCCAACATCTTGGGAGAGATAAATTGATGGTTCATGGTTTCAATGAAAAGGGGCAAAATACTCAGGGTTCTTTTATTCTCCCGCTCAAGTTCAAGGATTTATATACATAAGCTAAGTTTTATGTAATTGATGTTGATACATCATTTAGAGCTTTCTTGGGTTGACCATAGCTGCATGAGTATGGCATGGTCCCATCAACTATGCATCAATGTATGAAGTATCTGAAAGATGGAGAAGAATTTAGAATTCTCGATAACCTACAACCATTCTCCGTCAATGAAGCAAAAATCTACAAAGATACAAAGTACTTCATCCTCAAAGAGCCCAAGCCAACAAAGCCTCTTGAAGCTGTAGCATCCACTTCAGGAACTAAAGAGAAATTTCACAAAATGAAAGAGCAGAAGCAAAGAGGAAGAAAGAAGGCAATGCTGACTCTCCCTAAAGTACTTGATTCTGCACCTAAGTCGGAAAAAGTTCTCATCAAGTGATAAGAACAAGAAGAAGAAGATATGCTCACAACCTAAGGGAACTTATAAGCTCTCAAAAAAAGTAGAGTATGAAATAAGTGATTCTGATTCTATGATTTTGAATCTACTTAAATAGAGTTCGATGACATCAAGGAGGATAGCTCACTTGGTAAATGACTCACTCAAAATTATACCCATCCTCAACAATGCTTCAAAGAAATCCATTAGGTTCATAATATTGAAGAATGATAACATTCTATGTGCCACCGCTGAGTGAGAGAGAGTAACGAGACTCTATTTTATAAATCAAGAGTCTCAGAAGCACTCAACATGAAAATTTGATGAGGGCCAACAAGAATACCAATATACTATCCACAAAAAATGTGAAGAATGATGCATAAGCTTGGAGTTCATATTAGAACTACTAAACATAAGACTCAAATCTTTAACAATATGTGTAGCCAAAGAAGTCTTCAAGCATCGTGAAGAAGTGATAAGTTTATCACTAAAGGTCTGTGGTTCATCCACAAATCTCATCAAGATAGAGCTTGTTATAATATAATAGAAGCTGAGATAGAAACTCTTAGTAATGAGGATGATTCCCATGAAACTTTTTAAAATGATGAAGAAGTAAGCCAAGCCCGACTCAAGAACTTGAAGAGGTGGACAAATATACTATGAATGAACTTAATGAAGTCAACCTAGAGTGAGGATGATCCTCCCAACTTTCGGTGCTTCGCCGATGAGAAAGATAAGAGCTAAAAATGCTATTTTGTGAATTAGGGATTGCTTTGCGACATATTCTCAAAGCTTATCCCGATGTAGTTCATAAACTAGCTATTAAACTGATGCAATGTTGTTAAGCTCCTATGCAAATGAGAAGATTGAAGAATAATTGCAAAACTAAGAATTAAAGTAGGCTTCATCCGGGAGGAGAAGTATCCAGATTGGATAGCCAACATTATCCCAGTTAGAAATAAGAACGGTCAAATCCATCTCTGCATTGACTTCCGGGACCTAAATAAGGCATGCCCAAAAGATGACTTTTTACTTCCAATATCAGAACTATTGGTGGACAACACTTCCAACTATGACATGTTCATGGATGGATCATGGGAACCAAATCAAAATGGCACCAAGATGAAAAATATACATCATTCGTAACACCTATTGGCATCTATTACAAAGTCATGCCCTTTGGCTTAAAATGAGCTACCAAAGAGCCATGACACATATTTTCAATGAGTTGATTCATCAAAAGGTGGAATGTTATATCGATGATTTGGTGGTGAAGAGCTTAAACTGTGAAAATCACTTTGAAGACTTGAGAATCATACTGGAGAGAATCAGAAAATATGATCTCAAGATGAATCCTCTAAAATATGCATTCGGGGTATCCTCTGAAAAATTCTTGTGGTACATTGTACGTCACCTATTGAAATTGATCCTGCTAAAATCAAGGCAATCATGGAGATGCCTCCACCGAAGTGTTTATGTCAGCTTCATTCTTTACAAGGATAACTCGCATTCATCTATCAATTTATATCAAACTTATCAAGATGCTGTTAACTATTTGCAAGGTTAATGAAGAAGGATGCTCCATTCAAATGGGACAAGAAGTGGGAAGAAGCCTTCAATAGTATTAAAAGCTACCTATTAAATCCACTAATCCTAGCAACACCTATTCTTAAGAAGCCTCTCATTCTATACATTAGAAAAAAGTCCCTGGAGCATTATTACAAACACAATGAAGAAGGCAAAGAGAATGCTCTTATTATATCGGAGGTTGATTGGGCAGAGATGATAGAAAAGCACTGCTAGCATTGATCTTACAAAAGCTTCATCATTATATGTTATCTCAAAGATTACACTCATCTCAAGATCGATCCGCTGAAGTACTTGATGACAAGACCAACATTGGTCGCCAAGTAAGATGCAATATTTACTTTTGCAATTTGATATCATATACATTCTAGAAAGAAGTGAAGAGTCTTGGCGATTTTTTTCACATCTTATCCTCAGATTCTTAATGATGATTTACCCGATGAGCAAATTATGATCATTCATGAAAGAGAAAAATCACAGATTTGGGAAATATACTTTGATGGAGCCTCATCGATCAAATAAATCTAACATCTAAATTTCTCAAAAGCAAGAGCAGGAATCGACATCGTCTTCATAACACTAGAAGGAGGAATAATGAGATGATCATATGGATTGACCGAGCCAAGAACTAATAATGAAGCTGAATATGAAGCATTAGTGGTAGGTCTTGAAGAAGCTATTTTCAGTATTCTTGCATATTTTGATTCTACTTATTATAAATCAAGTACTTGGCATCTAGAATCAACAAGCTTGAGTTAGCTTTCTATCACAAGCAAGTTCTTGAGCTTATGAAAGATACCAAATATCACACTAACTCGAATCTCGATCCAGAATAGCAAAGCACGCAAAAACTAGCTAAGGAAATGACAAGTATGAATGGTGATTATGTCATGATCGACATATTTACTCGATGAGTTCTAGAGCCAATAAAGTATCAATCCCCGCAGGTAGAGGGGTTACCAAATTTGACCGAGTAGGATGCGACTCAAGTTGCTCCTCATACTTCCCAAAATCAACAAGAAGTTATACCAAGAAGAGCTAAGAATGACATTGCCTTAGAATAGTAGTGTGAAGCCTTTGTTGTAGAAGAGTCACCTGATTGGAGGCAACCCTTCATTGAATACTTTAAAGAAGGCTAATTACCAAACAATAAATCACTAGCAGATCAAATTGAAAAGAGAATGCTATGCTATGCTTTCGTCAACAACACTTTATATCATAGATCTTTTGAACAAATGTGGCTACGATGCCTGGGTGTAGATGAAGCTAGCAAAGTGATGGTTGAAGTTCATGAAGGACTTTGTGGTGCATCAAGTCCCAAGATGGCAAGAAAGATCAAAAGGATGGATTATTGGCCATCTATGGTGAGAGATAATCACACTAAGAAGTGTCATGAGTGTCAAGTACATGAAAATCTCATCCATCAACCTCCAAATCCATTACACACAATAGCCTCGCCATTCAATGGGGTATATGTAATAAATTGATCCAATCCATCACCGACATCGCTTCATATTAGCGACGACTATTTCTCTAAGTGAAGTTACCCCATTTAAAGAAGTTATCGATCGAAAGTGATCTATTTCTTCACGCATAATGTAGTCTATAGATTTGGAGTGCCACATCAAATAATTTTTGATACTGGTACATCTTTCAAAAGTATAAAGATTTATAGATTCATCGATCGACACAAAATTGATTGAAGATATTCTTCAATGTATAATCCAAGAGCAAATGGTTTGGCGAGGCCTTCAATAAGACATTAGTCAAACTGCTCAAGAAGATTCTCACCAAAAATAAAAGAGAATGACATACCAAGCTAGTAGAGGCTCTATGGGCATATCAACTACCTACAAGATATCGACTAAAGCCACTCCCTATTCATTGGTATTTGGAACTAAAGTAGTTCTTCCACTTGAAGTTGAGTTGCCTTCACTCGATATCCAACAATCTAACTGAAGATCAAAATGCTCATCGAGAATGGAGGAACTCGATGATGAAGTTAGATAAGCTCATCAAAATGGAAGTCTATCGAGCAAAGATGTGGCTTTTGACCATACGGTGTGGCCTCAACATTCCAAAAGGAGAATTGGTTTGGTGCCGAAGACCAATTATTCCCAATCAAAAGTTTGGTGACAAATTTGAACCTAATTGGGAAGGCCCTTTTGTTATTGAAAAGTGTGTCAAGGAGGGGCATACCAACTCATTAACATAAAGAGTAAAAGGCCAATGCCGCCAATTAATGATCGATACTTGAAAAAGTACTATACTTGATGACCACATTCTCAAGGTACAATAGAAATCCCCCTGCAAGATATGAGATATTTTTTTAGTATATCTATTTAGGTTGACATCATGCTTCAGACTGAGATCCCTAAATAAACATACTCTAGATGGAAAAACTTTTTCATGAAAATTCTCCTATTACATAGGGGGCATTTTAGATATTATATACACAGATGAAATCAATGTTGTATGTTAAAATCTCCTTTAAAGTACATCAATTCAAATATGGATGTATTTGTATATTTTCATCTTGAAAATTCTCATAAATGTACTTTAGAATTCCCCCTGCAAGACAGGTGGCATTTTTTTAGTTTATATTAAATTTATTTGAGTTCACATCATGCCAAAAGATGAGATTCTCAAATATATTCTTATTCAGGTTGACATCGAGCTTTACATTGAAATCCCTCAATATATCTATAAGTATCATTATTAAGTTGCATGTTCTTGCAGAAACAAAAAAGAATCTATTTCTACGCATGAAACAATAAGCCTAAATATCAAGAAATTTATCTCCCAAGTTTGCCAAATTCTAGAGATCAAGTCAGAAGAACTCTTGATTTCAAGAGCTTCAATCAATTGAGTTGGAGAAACATCAACCTCTACATCCTGAAGTCTAGGACACAGATGGATTCTAAAGGTCAAATCAACAAGCCCATAAATGGCTAAGTTGTTGACGGTCTCCTCACTCAACAAGCGGTAAGAAAAGGCCACTGTGAAAGAGCCCCCATTCGTTAGTCTGATGACAAAATTACAAACTCACTACAACTTAAGTCGAAGACTCGAGTAAGTTCTAAAGGTTGAACTCAATAAGCCCAAATATGACCGACTGACGCTCTCTTCACTCAACAAGCCGTAAGAAAAGGCCGTAGTGAAAGAACCTCGCTCGTTAGTTCAATGATGATAATTGTTCAATCTCAAACTAGATCCAGCTTAGTGATTACAAGCAACTAGGATCTAAGAGATCTTTCTACTTGATCGATAGATCAAGGCAATCTAAGAAAATGCTCAATTCAGGGCTGCCTCAAATCAATCTTCATATTACCTACAAGGTGATATTCTAATATATTCTCAAATGATCTGATCAAGCTCAAAGCATAGATCAAAGCCTATCTTCTCATCAAGTCTATCAAAGCAGAAAGCACATGACCGATGAAATAATTCCATAGTTCAAACAAAGCCAATGGCCAAACTAAAAGAATTTTATGGTTATTCGCCTAAAGCAAATGCTTGACTAATAACTCAACATTGACTTATATAAGCCAAGGTCGGGTCATTGTATGTATCCTTCAATGAATTCATCAAAGCAAGAAGACAAGATTCATGGAGTGCATACACTTCGACAAGTCAAAGGACAAATCAGTCCCTTCATCAAGTCCGCTCTCAAAGTTGATAGAGGAATTTCAAATCCCAAGCATGGATAAATATTCCCAAGTGGAGTCCTTCATCAAAACAAATGATAAATTCCTCCATCAAACCCAACCAAGCATGAAGTTGGTCGAGGAGACTCAAATCTATGAACATAAAGAAAGAGATCTTCAACAAAGCCATCAAGTAGATAAGATATGTAAGAACTTATCTATCTGACAAGTCAATTTCATTCTCAAATTAAGCCCATCATTTAGCATGTCCGATAAGGCAAATACTAATGACAAATCAAAGCTTAAGCTATCAAGAAAATGATCCAAGTTCTATGCCCAAAAGGTCAACTCAAACATGACTCACTCCATACACAAATCACATTTGTTTGGGGGATTTGTTGACCTCCACATATGTGTCATAAATCAAAATAAGCCCAAAAGTTAAATTCGATGGACTTCTAAGCATGCGCAAAAATCAGGCTCAAAAATGTCACAAAATAAAAATCTCGATCGATGAACGGATTTCACCATCATGTTAGAATGTCAAAATTGTAATATATATTAAAAAAATCTAATGATCAATCAAGCCAAAGCTATAACAATGCACATGCATATCGAGTAGAAGCCGATGATCCAACAATCTTTCATAAAAATTGATCACACCGTTATTTCAAAATATCAAAACTATCAAATGAGATTTCCCGCACTCAATTTTATGAGTCTATGCATAATTTTGATATAAATCGAGGTCAAATAAACTGACGCCATCAAAATCAACTCAAATGACCTAATCATGAACGAACTTTTCCATCGATTCAAAAAACATCAAAATTAGTCAAGATATATTGAATTGATGATCAACCGATCCTGAGTCATCAACGCCTTGCACGCATATATCGAGGTCGAGGCAAGACGAGATCAAACAACTCCGCTCATAAATAAATTGATCATTGGCTTCAAAATGTCAAAATTTATCAAATAAGAGTCGTCACACTCTGCATAAAGGTATAAAAAATCGAAGCATTAAAATGATTTGTATTTTAAAATAATTACTCGACCGACTAAACCAAATGACCATCGATGTGAAAGTATCAGATTCGAATAATTTATCCTAAATCGATATATATATTGACTATGTGTATTTACTGGTGTGAAATCCAAATTAAAATAATTTAAATTAATTTAAAAAATTTCAAATTATTCTCATGCTCAACATTTCCCCCTATTTTCAGTTTTCTGAAAAAGGAAAATAAAAAAAAATTGAAAAATAAACCAGTCCCCCCATTCCCTCTGATTCTCTCCCACTCTCCTCTTTCTCCTAATTTCCCCTCTCATGTCCAAGAAAAAGGTAACTCTCCTCCCCTTTTTTTGAATTTTCCTCTCAATTCCTACGTTCTGCACCTCCTCATCGTCGGTCTAGCCGTCCCGTCGTCGATCTCACTGGCCTGCCGCCGCTCACGCATCCAAACTGCTACATAGACCCGTCGCCCATCGCTCCAGCCCGCTGTCCTGCCCGTGCATGACCCCACTGCCTAGCCCGCTCTACGCACTCCGCCGCTCGAGTCTAGCCCAACGAGCCGCTGAGCGATCTCGCATCCAGACTGCCGTGCGTCCCGCACTTTTGCCCAGCCCATGCACGGACCTGCTCCCGTGGCCCACTCAGCCCGCTTCCTCAATTCCACACACCGGCTTGCTCCCACAACTGGCCTGCCACCTTTCCTCCAGCCAACCGCTGTTGCACTTTTCGCGCACAGCCATCTTCAGGTTCCGTCGCTGCTGGACCATTTTGGCCTGTTCTGACTCTCCAGCCCATAATTTACACACCCACTTTCACCATTCAGCCCGCAAAGCCATGGCCTAAGCCCAATTCCTCCATCCAACAAGCCTCTTTCCTCCAACCCAAGGCCCGTAGCTCCTTCCTCCAGCCCATAAAATTGCAAAGGCATGCAGCTCCTTCCTTCAGCCCACAAATCTATAGCCCATTGGTCCGCCAGCCCTTCAAACCCTTCACAATCAGAACTAACCCTACCCACTATTTTGGCCATCAATCCAAGCTCAATTTCAGCATTCTTCCGCGAACATCCAATATGCTATTTTTTTCACCAGAATGAAGAACATCATCGAGGAATTTCGCCATTTTGTCGATCCCTCACTTTGTCCATTTTGCCACAAACTGAGAATAACATCATCGACAAATTCTTCTTTCATTTTTCACTGCTTTTACATCCCATTTCATGTAAATCGGGAAGAACATCGTTAGCAGGTGAATTCTTCTTTCGATTTCCAACGTCGCACCCCTCGCTTTAGCCATCTCATTTTCACCATAAATCATAAAAGAAGATCATCACGGAATTCTTCTTTAGTTTTGACGTCACTCGCTTTATGTCATTTTCGCTATATCGCAAATCGGGGAAGAACATCATCAACAGAAAAATTCTTCTTTTGATTTCCAATGTCGCACCCTCGCAGCCCATTTCGCAATAAATCGAAGAACATCATCAGGCGAATTCTTCCTTCGATTTTGTCGCACCTTCGCTTTCTTTATTTTCCTCAAGAAATCAGAAGAACATCGTCGACGTAATTCTTCTTTTGATTTTGTGACTCGCCTTACATTCCAATTGCATATCTACTCCCTCCTTTCCTTCTCATGCAGAAAAAATGCATCATAATATGTGGGATTTATATGAATATATATATATATATATATATATATATATATATATATATATATATATATATATATATATATATATATATATATATATATATATATATATATATATATATATATATATATATATATATATATATATATATATATATATATATGCTTATGCTTTTGCAGGATCAAGACCTTATGCTCAGTATGACGAGATGAAAAAATTGGTGTCACAAGACATCGCCGCTATGCTCAACAAAGACCAAGTAAGCCACCACTTGTTAGATGTCACTCTGAGATGAAAGTAAATTTTTCTAGACTTAAAAAAAGGGGGAGGAATATATATTGCATTGTATGTCTTCTTTTAGGTTTAAATGCCTCATTATACTCAACTAGGTGCAACAAGATGAAAACCCAGTGGTAAGATGTAACCATACGCTTAATAAGCATGAGGCCAAAAAACACCCCGATGCAGCCTACATGGATGACCGGAGGCTACTAAATCGTAAGTCTTTGACTTAGAAAAAAGGGGAGAGTGAAATGAACTGAATTAAGAACACTAAGTATGGAAACATGCAGCTAATTTGAAATTAAAAGTGTCAAACAAAAAAGGTGGGGGGGGGGGGGAACCTTTAAAGAAAATCTTGGAAAGAATGGAACACTCATTTAAAATACAAGTAAAATTTGGGGAGGCCAATATTAAACTCACAAACTATAATAGCGATTCTCTATGGCTTCAATTAAAGCGAGGTAGTGAGTTCTCTTTTCTTGCAAATTCTTAACATTAAATAAGCTTTAATTAAAATTTGGGGAGACTAATACCAAACTTATAACAAACTTGCAATAAACTTAAAGTCTAAGGATGAATCCAAATTGGGTTTAATAACTCTTATACGAATATGAAGGTGATTTATATGCTAGCTAATAAGCATACGTAGGGATAAAATAATAAACATTGAAATCGACATAACTTATCAAAAGTGATGTACATTATGATTTTCAAAATTAATGAAAACACTGATTAGGTGAAATTATCTAAGCTATAAGTACCTGCATGTGCTCGGACATAGAGATTTCAAGTATAAATTTCAATGTCTAAAAAAGTTGCACAGACTAAATTAGAATATATTAAATATTAATCTAAAAAATCTAATAAGATTTTAGATCAACAACGCTTCTTCTTAGATCCAACTTTGAAGCTGAGACGATACTAAATCAAATGCTACAAAAATCATAGACTTTCTTTAATAAAAAATTAAGAGATTTTATTATAATTATGAATTTTAAAATCAATGAAATTACTAATTATGTGAAATTATCTAAGCTATAAATACCTGCATGTGCTCAAACATAGAGATTGTAAGTGCGAATTTTAATATCTGAAAAGGCTGTGCAGACTAAAGTTGGAATTAAATGAAAAATCTGAATTAATATCATAATTCAAACATAAAATTACCAAAAATTACTACACACCCGCATGTGCGGCACTATCTCATAAATTCAAGTGTCCGAGGATATGTGGTTGTTGTTTCGATTTAGTCTTACTCAGTTAATAAAACCTAAAAACCTATAATAAGAGTTTCAAAGCAGTGAAATATCTGAGAAACTCATTCTGTCAGGTGACAATAAATCTAATCCTCTATTAGCAGCAAAATAGAGTTGACATGATCTAAAGCTCTTAAACATATTTCAATCAATCAATTTTCTAAATCAAAATAAGCAGTAATCTGAAACTTCTTAAATAAAATTCTATCATAAAAAACTTAAATCAAACTCAATATATCCACCTTTCACAACTGCTTGTTAGGGGTGACAAATTAAGAAAACTCTAGCTCATAAAAGAGCCAATATCAAATTAAGTGTTATGCTATGTTCACTCTCAATCAATCTCATGTTAGTAAGGACGTGACCCGTGTCCTCTGACTATATGGCTTGGCTAGCTCCATGTGATGAAGCGCTTATGACCGTAGTCCTCCGACCGTGGTCCCGCTCCATTATATTATGATCATGATAGCAGATGCTCCCCAATGGCTCTGCCCTTTGAGTTGTGAATCATAGGG
Organism: Cymbidium sinense; assembly: GCA_021442155.1. Taxonomy (NCBI): domain Eukaryota; kingdom Viridiplantae; phylum Streptophyta; class Magnoliopsida; order Asparagales; family Orchidaceae; genus Cymbidium; species Cymbidium sinense. The sequence continues at coordinate 33,685,810 of CM038226.1, read as the reverse complement.
TATACTTGATAGAAAAAATAGCCTCTGTCAGCTAAGATAGACTTAAGCCTATCTCCTTAGATAAACACCACCCAAGTTCTACAAGAATTTCTTGGATGATGTATCCCATGTGTTGTTGATGAGGATCCTTCGGTCAGGTTAGGCCGACTACCTCCTTTGACTAAGTAGACTAGGGACCACGATGACTTGGGATGACAAAACCATGGGATCTAGATCGGGCACGTCATCATTCCCTCAGCCATATGATTTAAGCTATAATGATGAATTTTATATCTCAAATCCAAAAACTCTACATGCTGCTACTATATGCTACACATTTTAATGATCTAATGACTAGCCTTAATCGAAAGTTCTCTCTCACTTACAGGGAGGGATAATTAACTATAGGGGCTTGCACTTATAGGATACCTGGAACTAGATCTAAAGTTCTGAAGAAATGAGGATGAAATCTTTGGGTAGTGCCTTATCTACTATTCCATCTACCTTCTGAAAATTTCACCGTCATTTTAAACTACTCTTTTCATCAAAGAGGTCGGTGGCGAAATTTTTGGAGCCCACAGATTTCTAGAAATTTTTAGAAGGCACCAAAATTTGGGGAGCATACGGGCTATGGTCCTGATCATAATATAACAGAGCTAGATTGGCCAAACCACCTGATCAGAGGACTCTGGTCGTAACTGCTTCATCTGTGGTGTCTATTGGCCAAGCCACACAATTAAAGGACACGTGCCACATCCTTACTGGCAAGATATTGATTGAGAGTGAACATAGTAGAATACTTGATTTGACATTGGCTCCTTCTATGAGCTAGAGTTTTTTTAATTTGTCACTCCCGATAAATAATTGCAGAAGTTGGATAGATTGAGTTTGTTTTAAGCTTTTAATGATAGAATTTTATTTAAGCAGTTTTTAGATTGATATTTAAAAATTGATTAATTAGAATATATTTAAGCACTTTAGATCCTATCAACTCGCTAGCACTAGATTAGATCTTAGTCAATAGAATCGCTTTTTTAGATATTTCACTGATTTAAAACTCTTATTATAGATTTTTAGGTATTGTTAACTTGAACCCAGCCCTAAGACTAAAATGGGAAACAACCTTAGATTGATATTTGATTTGATTTGAAAAATTGATTAATTTGAATATATTTAAGAGCTTTGGATCATGTCAACTCTATTTAGCTGCTAATAGAGGATTAGATCTATTGTCACATGATAGAATCAATTTCTTAGATATTTCACTAATTTGAAACTCTTATTATAGGTTTTTAGGTTTTGTTAACCTGGACCCAATCTTAAGACTAAATCCGAAGCAACGCGCACTCTTCTGAACTTGAATTTAGGCATTCCATAGTGTTCTCACGGTGTATAGTAATTTTAGGTAATCTTGTGTTTGAGTTATGATATTGATTTCAGATTGCTACTTAATTTGATTTAAAAAATGAATTAATTTGAATATATTTAAGAGCTTTAGATCCTATCAACTCTATTTAGTTACTAATAGAGGATTATATCTACTATCACCTGATAGAATCAATTTCTCAGACATTTCACTGATTTAAAACTCTTATTATAAGTTTTTTAGGTTTTGTTAACCTGGACCCAGTCCTAAGACTAAACCATAAAGCAACCCACGTAGCATCCTCAGACCCTTGAATTTAGGCATTCAACATAGTGTCGGGGCCCATATGGGTGTATAGTAATTTAAGTAATTTTATTTCTGAATTATGAGATTGATTTTATATTTTTATTTAATTCCAACTTTAGCCTACGTAGATTTTTTAGACATTAAAATTTACACTTAAAATCTCTATGTTCGAGCACAATAGAGATTTATAGCTTAGCTAATTTCATTTAATTAATGAAATTATTGATCTTGAAAATCAAAATTAGGGTGAAATTCGTTAATTTTTTGATTAAAGGAGGCCCTATGATTTTTGTAGATTTTGATTTAATATCGCCTTCTATCCGCACAGGGTTGAAGATCTAAGAAGATATTTTGATTTAGATTGTAGTTTAAAATATTACTAGACTTCTTAGCTTTATTTATTGAGTTTTGCAATTCCACTTGATTATGCTCAATTTACATCAATTTTGATAAGTTATGATTTGAGTTTTTCTCTACTCATGCTTATTAGTTAGCATAGTAATCACCTCCATATTTGTATAAGAGTTATTAAACTTAATTTGGATTTATCCTTGGATTTTGAGTTTATTGCAAGTTTGTTATGAGTTTGACATTAGTCCTCCCTCAATTCTAATTAAAACTTACTTAATTTTGAGAGATTTATAAGAAAAGCACTCACCACTTTTTAATTTAAGCCATGAGGGATTACAATTAGTTTGTGAGTTTAATATTAGCCTCTCCCAAAGTTTGTGAGTTTAATATTAGCCTCCCCCAAATTTCACTTAGATTTTAAATGAATATTCTATTCTTTCCAAAATTTGCTTTAAATGCTCCCTCCTTTTTTCTTGTTTCCCACTTTTAATTTTAAATTAACTACAAGTTTCCTTATTTAGCACTCTTAAGTTAGCTCATTTCACTCTCCCATTTTTTTAAGTCAAAGATTGAATTTTAGCCTCCCTGCCATCCCCATGGGTCGATCAGTGTTTGGCTACTCAGACTCTCGAAGGTGGCAGTTCTAGACCACATCCGTTTCATCTCATCACACTGCTAAGCACCACAGGTCTTTAAATGAAGAGACATAATGCAATATATATTCATTCCCCTTTTTTCTAAGTCTGAATTTATAAAATTTGTAGCCTCCCTGTCATCAGTGTGATCAGTGTAATTTTGACGCCTGCAGTATGAGAGGTCTCTACACCATAGTATTTTTCTCGTTGACAGCACAAGGTCTTAAACAAAGAGGACAATGAAATATATATTCATCCTCCTTTTTTTTTAAGTGTGGAAATTAGCAAAATTTTAACATGAATACATCTAACAAGTGCTTACTAGATGCTCATAAAGATAATGTCTTCAAACCTGTAAAGAAACACAAGCATACATATATATTCACATTCATAAATCTCACATATTTTGATGCATTTTTTGGCATGATGTAAGGCTTGGCAAAGGAATGGGGTTAGGTATGCAATTGGGAAGGTGAGGAGTGCGACGTCAAAAATTGAAAGAAGAATTCATCTGTTGATGATGTTCTTCCCCAATTTGTGACACAACAAAATTGGGGCTGCTAAAGCGAAGGGTGCGACGCCAAAAATCAAAGGAAGAATTCACCTAATGATGATGTTCTTTCCTGATTTGTGGTGTAAGATAAAGAGATGTAGTGCGATGCCAAAAAAATTGAAAGAAAAATTCACGTGATGATTCCCTAATTTATGACAATGAGAATAGGATGGCATGGAGCGCGATGCCAAAAAATTAAAAGAATACCTTTGATGATGTTCTTCCCAATTTATCACCAAAGAAACGACTAAAGTGAGTGATGCCGAAATGAAAGATGAATTCCACTAATGATGTTCTTCCCCATTTGGCGATTAAATAAACATGAATGTACGATATCGAAAATCGAAGAATCTCTTTTGAATGTTCTCCGATCAAAAAGAAATGGGCTAAAGTGAGGATACAACACCTAAAAATTGAAGGAAAGATTTGACGATGACGTTCTTCCCATCAAAATGTCAAAATATGAAATTGGATTTGAGATGAATGAGGATGGATTAGAACGGGCCAAAATAGTGGGCTGTAGGGTTAGTTGTAGTGGGCTGGGCCTAGGGTTTGAAGGGCTGGCAGACCAGTGGGCTAGAGGAAGGAGCTGCGGGCCTTTGCAATTTTATGGGCTGGAGGAAGGAGCTGCGGGCCTTGGGCTGGAGGAAAGAGGCTTGTTGGATGGAGGAATTGGGCTTGGGCCGTGGCCTTGTGGGCTGAATAGTGAAAGCAGCTGTGCAAATTATTGGCTGGAGGTTCAGAACGGGCCGAAATGGGTTCGGTGGGCTGGACGAAATGCGAAAGACGGGCCATGCACAGAATAGTGTAGCAATTGGTATTATTTGGCCAGAGGAACAGCGACGAGCCGACTGTGGGAGCGGGCTGGTGCACGGAATGGAGGAAGGCATATGGGTCAGAGCCGGGAAGTTCCAGTACAGGTGGGCCAAGTGGGATGCGCGGTGGATCTATGGGCTGGACGCGGGATCACTCGGTGGGTTGGCAGGCTGGACGCAACCATCGGAGCGTGCAGAGTGGGCTGGCCGGCGGGGTCATGCGCAGGTGGGACAACGGGCTGGAGCGGCGAGTCACGCAGGTGCGCGGTGGGTCCGTGCAGCAGATTGGTCATGTGAGCAGCGGCGGGCCGATGAGACCGACGGCGGGACGACGAGATTGATGGCGGGGAGGCTCAGAATAGAGGAATTTAGAAAAAGGGCAGGAGATTTACCTTTTTCTTTGATGTGAGAGGGGAAATTAGGAGAGAGAGGAGAGTGAGAGAGAATGAGGAGGAACTGCTGTTGGAAAATGGGAGAGAATTAGAGGGAATTGTGGGAGTGGTTTATTTTTTAGTTTATTTTTTAAATTTCCTTTTTTAAGAAATTAAAAATAGGGGGGAACAGTTGAGCATGGGGGTAAATTGGGAATTTTTAAATTTAGGTTAATTCCATTGTTCTGAATGTAATGGCCAGTCAGGCGTATGATTGATCAAATAAGCCAAATCGACCAAAAAATACGATCACGCTGACCACTCAATTTTCATGCACTCATCAATTGACAATCTTATTTGATAGATTTTAGTCCAATGAAATGATCAATTTTATGAATTTGGAGGATTCTCGCCGATGCCACTTGATCTCGACTTGGCACATCGATGACTGAAGGCTGATCAATCATCGCGCAATATTTATATCCTGATTAATTTTGATATTCCGAATGTGATGGAAAAGTCTGTTCATTGATCGAAGGTCATTTGGATTAATTTTGATCAGTGTATTTTGCCTCGATATAAGCCACCGATTATTTATGAATTCATCCAATTGAGTGAGGATAGTCTGATTTGATAGTTTTCAATATTTTGAAGCTAACAATATAATCAATTTCATGAAGTGAGGTCGTTCGGACATCATCGCAGCTTCTCCACTCTGATATGCCTGTCGACATATTGTTAACTCGAGCACTTAAGCGATTGATTGTTAGATTTTGCAATATCTATATTCTGATCAATTTTGATATTTTGAATGCACGATAAAAGTCCGCTCATCGAGGGTCATTTGACACGATATCCACTGCATTTTACACTCGATTTGTTTTCGAAAAGTCCATCAAATTTAACTTGTGCTTTGATTTACACATATGCCAAAACTGCAATAAACTCATTGCTGATTTTATCTTGTATTTTCTATCTGCTGTTTATGTATTTGATGAAGGAAAGTCTTGAAGATTTGTCAAGTGATACAAATTTTCTACCCAACTTTTGCTGGTGGTTTATAGAAGAATGATGGACAAGCCCTCGAGCTTGTGGTGGTGAAGAGTTGATAATACTGCAATAAACATATTGATGACATGACTTTTCTCACTTTGGCTTTGTGAACATTGATGATTTTGCCTTTTTTTTCTGGAGTGATTTTTATTTTGCAATAGAATGAAGAGTGAAGATATCATTATATTGAGAAAATATGATTCCTTTTTTTTTTTTTTTTTTTTTTGTCTTTGAGTTAACAAAGTGGATTCTTCTACCTTTGTGGCATATTGAGTAAGTGGACCTCACACCATATGGGCATGAACCGACCCACCCCACTTGAGTCCGAACAGTAATTAGAGGATTTTATCATTGGGCTAATGAGTTTGGGGATCTCTTATTGTGGCCTTTGTAGGGTATTAAGTAAGCAGATCTGTTAGCGACTCGACCATATTTGAGCATGTTGAGTCAAACCTTATGCACCCACTCGAGCCTTATATTTGATGTATGGATAGAAGATGTGTTTCCAACTTGATTTGTTGAAGTTTGTAGACATGAAATTTTTCTTTTTGGTCAACAAGATTTTGAGACTTGTGAACTTTGAATACATATATGGGGATCTCGACCTTAAGCGCAATGTTAACCCAAATACAATAAAAAAGCACCCTGTTTCATAGGGAGAGCCTGACATTTTACTGTAAAATTTTTAAAAAAATGCCCCATATTTAACAGGGTGATCTTTGTAATGTTTCACCAATATGATGACCTCAAAATTATTTTCATTTTTAAACTTATAATGGTCATATGAGACTTACATTAATCATTATAACCATTCATTTGGGGATTTCGACCTTAGGCGTGATGTAGACCTAAAAATATATAAAATGCCCCTTGTCTAACAGGGGGTTTCTATTTCATCTTGGACATGCATTCTGGTGCTATAAGAGAATTTCCAAGTAAAACTTATGAAAGCTTTAAGTGTGTTATTTATTTGATTACACTTTCATGTATAATACTTCTTTAGATATCAACCGTTGATTGGCGGCATTGGACTTTCTCCTTTGAAATCAACAAGCTGGTAGGTGACACGATCCCATGGATGACTCTCCATGGCATCGAACGTCAGAAATTTCATCACATATGATATTTTTCTTAGGTATCCATTCTTGAAGAATTTTATTTATGGCGAATCTCGGGGAGTATGATCCAGATGTCACTCCACTATCTTTCTTTAAGGCAATTTCACTTCAAGGCCTTGGTCTCCAAATTTTCTTAACTTTTTACTGGGACCTTTCCATGACAAATTCTTGGACCTGTGGTCCAAGTGTCACATCTCAATGCTCACCATGTGGGATTTGAATTGGTTGACATGTTGTTGGGGTTGTAGGAGGAGGTCTTCTTGGATAAGCAACTCTAGCCTCTCTAATAATAGGATTTTAATATTTTCTTTTCGTAAGTCCTTTCTTCTTAGCAACTATGAGGACCTGGTGCACTCTTACATATATAGTTTTAAGTTCCTCACTGGAGAAGCTGGAACTTGACATTGTTGGGTCCTGAAAGATAATTTGATTTGACCAGTAGAGATGTTCTGTTTTACCCATCTTAGGTTGTCAATCCTATTATAGGTAGGAACACTCTCTTCTAGTTCTACAATTGGTTGTACAATTTTTTTACTTGAATAATGGCTATTGAGCAGGTAGTTCAATATTTTTCTTTCTCTTCTACCTCTAATTAGCTTGCTTCTAGATGAAGAAGCTTCTACGTCGCTACTTCTTCTCGAGGCTTTGGCCTCTATATCTATTTTTTTTGGTAGCGGATTTCTGAACATGTGGTTCAGGTGTCACGCCCCAATGTTCACCATGCATGAATTGCTTAGGATAGTCTTGAGCATTACCCACTGAGAGTAGCCTTTTATAGTGAAGCTTTCTCATTTTCCTTGATAATCAGGCCTTAATATATTTTTTCTTCTTTATAAAACCCTTCTCATTGACAACTTTCAGCACCCTGTGCACTCTGGAGGACAGAGTCTCGAGATGCCTCTTTTATAGGGTTATAGCTTGGTGCTGCTTCCCCCAGAATGACTATTTGAGATCACCAGTAGAGTTGCTCCTTTTTACGCACTTGCAGTTTTCAAACATTTTTATGAGTAGGAACACTCGCTTATGGCTTCTAGTCTGATCGCATGGCTAGCGATTCAGGCAACAATTACTGAGCTCACTATTCAACATTTCTTCTCCTTCTTTGCCTTCTAGTTAATTTTCCTTTAGATGAGAAAGCTTCAGCATTATGCCTTCATAGTACGAAAGGTTCAATTGGCAGAGTGATCGCATTCCAGGCATGATTGGAACTTTCTTCCCAGTGACAATTCTTTTCATGACTAGCGCCTGAAAATGACCCAATCATTCAAATACAAAGGCTCTCTTTCGAGGAACCTTAATAGTAGCAATCATTCTAGTTGTCCTCCTCCCAGCATAGGTTGGTGGGTACAATATGTAGGTGCTTCAGATAGAGGGTTAATTGTAACAACAATAGCTAGAAAGTTTATACTACTAAATTGGATTGTAGCTCCAACATCTCCAGTATTGATTACAACATTAACCAAATATATGTTGGCTCCAAGACCTAGCTACATGATGAACTGTGTGCTTTGAAGATCCATTAATATAGAGAGAAAATAGATTAGTCATAAGGATATAGGTGATTTAAATTTAATTTCATTAATAATTGATTTTAAATTTAAATTTTTATCATTCTCCACTGCTACTATAGCTCAAATTCGACTAGCCAAAGATGGAAAGAAAAAGCTATCCCCAACGGAGTCGCCATAAATCTGTGGGCTCCAAAAATTTGTCACTGACCTCTCAATTAAGAGAGTTTGATTTAATGTGTCGGTGAAATTTTAGAAGGCATAAGATAAAGATAACTACTGAGATTTCATCCTCATTTTTTGAGGACTTTAGATCTGTTCTAGGTTTTATAAAGCACCTATAGTTAATTACCCTCAATTCTAATAGAACTTCGATGTTAGTGGATCGTTAAATATAAGCAAGTAAAAGACATGTGAAGTTTAAAATTTGAGGTTTAGAATTTATGAAATTCACCATTATTTAACTTAAAGCATATGGTTGGTGGAATGATGATGTGTCCAATCTAGATCCCATGGTTCCATCATCCTGAGCTATCATGGTCCCTAGTTTGCTTAGTCAGAGGAGGTAGTCGACCCAACCTGATCGAAGAATTCTTATTAGCAACATATGGGTTATGTCATCCAAGAAATCCTTGTAGACCTATGGTGGTGTTTGTTTGAGGAGACAGCTTAAGTCTACCTTAGTTGACATAAAAGCTTTGTGCTTGTCAAATATACCCTATGATTTATAACTCAAATGGTTGAGCCATTGGGGAACATACGGGCTACAGTCGTAACCATAATATAATGGTGTCATTTGGTGGCAACCACCTGATTAGATGACTCTAGTCATAACCATATTATATGTGGATCCTATTGGCCAAACCATGAGGATAGAGGATGCGAGCCACGTCCTTACTAGCATGAGATTATATGAGTTTAAATTTAATGATTTATTTGACTTGACATTAGCTCCTTTGTGGGCTAGAGTTTTTTTAATCTATCATCCCAACAAACCGATGGTGGATTATTTGTTTAAGTATTTAAATGATAAATTTCATTTAATTCAGATATTTTCTTAGTTGAAATTTAATTTTAAGATGAATTAATTTAGAGCTCAAATATCTTCTAATGAAAATATCCCCTCTTGTTGAGATTTTAATCAACACGGCCATCATCGAGGTGGTTTATTATTTTATTATTTCAAATCCTGTCTGCTCTATTAATTTAATAATAGAGAATCAGATCTACTATCATATGATAGAATTAGCTTCTCAGATATTTAATTAGGTTGAAGATATTATAACATCATTAGATTTTTAGGTTTTATTAACCCGAACCCGATCTTAAGACCCATTCGGGAATCAACCTGCGTAACATCCTCAAACACTAAGTTTAAGCATTCAGCGTAGTATTAGGGCCCATGCGAGTTATTTAAAATACTTGTACGAATTTTGAAAAGATCAAACTGAATTGAAGATTGCTTTGTAATTCGTTTAATAATTCATTTTTTAAATAGTTGCACAAATTATGAAGCACTTGAATTAAGTAATAATTAGCTCTATAATTCATGTAAAATTAATACATTTGAAATTTATTTAAAATTTAAGCCAACACCTTCTGTCTACTAGCATTAATGTTGTGGAGATCTGGTGGTTTTGTATTTTAGCTCTTATTTCATTCAGAGCATCGTACCATCATTTGTATTTGTTTCTTTTTTATTGAATTTTAAATATTCAATAAATCTCTTTCACGCTTATCGATAGGTTATAAGCTCATTATAAGTCCTCTTTAGACTTTTTTTGTTGTATTTAATTCATGAGATACATCACACTATCTAAGTATTCGGTAAATAGTTTTATCATGCTCAACAGTAAGCTATTCTATCTCATTCCTGCTTGCAAGCTAACCACTCAGTATTTGTCTTGCTTATAAAGTAATCACCATGTTTATTTGTACATCTCATGCAAATCCTTGTAGTTCACTTGGAGCTCAATTTATGGATTATATTGTCCAGTAATGAATGACATTCATGTATATAAACAATCAATTTATCTGTGAGTTCCTTATAAGTTTTATTTATATTTTATGGTGAATAAATTCCTATTAGGGAGTCACCTTTCTATTCTATGCAAAAAAGAAAAAAGAGACTTAATAGAAATTCATCTTGGAAAGACATCATGCAGATCCACATATGTACTTATTCTGGTGATCGAATACATCATCAAGATATAATGTACTATCTCAAAAGATAGAAGTCACTACCCTTTAATGGAACCAATCACCTCAATAAGGACTCCTAAGGATGATGAGTTTGCATATGTACTAGAGATTCTTCCTCTACTTTACATGAAAAAGTAAATCAGGATTTATTTTAAACCGAGTTCTTTCTTCTTTCTTTATTTTATTCTTCAGTTCTTCCTTTCGATGGTTGGATTTTAAATGCTCCAAGGCTTCACATAGTGCATAAGATGGGATTATATGACCAATGCTCATCCTAATCCCCCATAACAATTCATTCCAACATCCTAAATATACAAACTTTGATATGAAAAGGAAAAGCATAAATCTAACTAACACCTGTAAAATAAAAGTTAGTCAAATCACACCACAAAAATCTCAAGCATCTATATTGGAATTATCACCCCACACATGGGTGACTAAGTCCACCTGGCCTATGGATTATTCAAAAGGGTTTAAGCACTTGCAAGCAAGAAACATTTATAAATTTATTTATGATAGTGCCTCTTTAGCACAATCTCGTGTAGAAAAGAATAGTTAGACTAAGCACATCCTACTATTCATTCTATGAGAATACACCCTAACATATAGTCTAAAACATTCACAAAAAAAATAACATCAAGCCATCTATTGACCTAACCTAAGGCTAGAAGTGGTGACTTAGGCAAATGTGTATGCCTTAAAGGTTTGTGTGGTATGCTTAAGTTAGGACTTTAGGTTCAAGTTTTCTAAGTGTGAAGAACATATTCAACTTAGATGAGGGTTTCATTTAAGTTGTTTAAGTATTTTGGGTTATTTTTATTTCATGTTTTAATTTGGTTTAAGTGAAACCTACAATTAATTACCAAGTTATGAAGAGAGGGAAAGAGAAGAGAACTTCTCTTTCCTTCCCTAATCCTTAAGTAATTTCTAAGGTAAGTTCACATTTTAATTTCATTTAGGTGAATATTTTAATTACATCTTTTAATCAATCCTAAGTTTAGACAAACTCTAAACAAACCTATTCAAAAAGAAAGATATTCTAAGATTAAGAAAATGAATCAAAATTCACATAGCACACATTACTTCAATTCTTTCCCAACATATATAACATGCATATGGATAGACCCTAAGCATATATATACATGCAAATGAGAATAGTAACACACTTTATGATGCATGCAAAGTAATCCATTTAAGAAATTTTAGAATTTAAATGTGTATGCTTTTTCTTAAGTAGGAAAGATTTTCCTTATCCAAAATTTTTTATACATGCATGAAAGTTAGAAAGGTATAAGTGAGTACAATGCCATTGTTAACCAAAGGTGTACGGTACAATACCTACTTAGGGCTACTTAAAGCCTCACAACCTTGGGTTTGTCCAGACTAATATACTACTTTCCTGAAGTACTAACATGCATATAAAAGAAATGAAATGAAAAAAGAATATGCAAAAGTTGTTTAATAGTATCATTTTTGTTTATCCAATTTATTCATGCAAGTGTAGGAAATCCTTCTTAGATGAGGGCATAGGGATGAATAGGGTTTGAAATTAAGTAAGTGTTGGGTTCTTTTTAAATGAACCCTACATCTTACCAACCCATATTCAAAACTATACAAACATAAGAAAGAAAGGAAAGGCTACACTGCACATGACTTTATAATTCGTTACATGCAAGCTAATAATTAAGATATGAATAGCACACTTTCAGATTTGATATTTTATTTATAGATTTTGAAAATACTTTAGATTTAATAGTGATAATAGCCATTCATATTTTACTTTAGCCAACACATACACATTTGACATAAAGTAAATAATTTTTATTTTTAAAATTTGAAACATGAAATTATGGATGCATGAATCACATAACATACAATTTAACATGTTGGGAAAGATGTAAAGCAATGAAATCATGTAAAAAAGCTCACTTTACTTAAGTCCTAAAGATATTATTAAAGAATAAGAAAATTTAGAACGAATCAAAGTGAATTTCAAAATGATTTTTGTTTATTTGAAGTTTGATTTAATTTTGAAAAGGTGAGATTAATTTGTTGTTCTGAACCCATTCTCATATGTGTTTTATATTTTTGTTTAATTTTTAGATAATTAAGTCCATTTTTAAGTGTTGATTAGGTTAAAGTATGCATTAAGTGGCTTAATTAACCCTTACCTACACCACTTTAGAAAAATTAACTAAGTAATTATGAGCTAATGAAATGACATAAAATTACAAGGTATTTAAATTTGCAATGCACCTAGTAATGAAAATGCCTAATGCAATTTGGCTCACGATTAAAAGTTAATTAAGCTAAGGGGTTTTAGCTTAAGTACTTTTAAAATACCCCTTCACACTTATGAAAGGGGTTTTAATTTCCTTAATTAGACTTAGGCTATTGAACACCTAAAAATCTATCCAAGGTAGATTAATCAAGTTCTGAAAACTTTTAGAATTTTTGAAAATTATTTAAAGGGATAATTAATAAATTAACCCTTAATTAAGAAGGGGATTAAGGAAAGAAAAGAGGGTTTAAGGAATAGCTTAGGGGAAATACCCTAAAATTATTCTGTAAAATTCCTACTCACTGGATCTAACCTTAATCCAACTTAATGATAGAGAAAATCCACTAATTATGCCTTAATTATCCATAATCACATGAAGGGAGTAATTAGGGAATGAGCTAGCAATTTCTCTAATTAAGGCCTCAATGAATCTCAAGAAAATTAGGGAAGGCAGATGTCATCCCCTAAAATGAACCCTAGAAATTTGAGATCAATTGGTGACTTAATTAGAAAGTAATTAGCTAATTAACATTCCCAAAGAAACCCAAATTTAGAGAAAAGGGGAATTTAAAATCCATTGGAAACATTTTAAAAATATTCTAGATGAAATTATCATCCATAGCATTTTTCCTTATATTTTTTTGATTTTTCTTGAAGGAGTTATGATTTTTTGAATTTATCTGAATTAATTAAGAATTATAAATATTCCCTAACTAATCTCTGGCTAATACCCACTCACGTCGCGACGTGTGGTGGCGGCGGTCAGCGCGCTTTACATGCAATGTGCTGTGAACCCCTTACGTAAGTTATCAAATCAGGGGAACAACGATGGCGCATGCGCTTTTATCCTTAGTCATTTGATCAAAGATCGACGAGGTACTCGCGATTTAAATCAAGTACGGATATAAGCGGTAATAATCCCGTCCATCTAAAATGCATGGATTGATGGCTGAGATGGGCTTAGTTCTTCTTTGAGGATGAATATGAACCATTCATAACCCATGGGGAGATCCAAGCCCGATCTTGCATAGATTCATTCAAGACTCAACTCACACCATCTAAAGGACTAGAGTGGTCGATCCAACGGTGGATTTCACATGGAATGGAAATTTCTTTTACAAAGGACCAACACCTCTTAGCTTAAGTGGTCAAAAATCTCTAACCTCGTCAGAGGTGATCACCGATGCTCAGCAATGAGGTAGCTTCATTTTGTGGAGATGAAGCCTTGTTGAAGTTCCTAGGTCTTGAGGTTGAGTGGATGAATGGGTGGACCAATTCCTCTTGATCTCTCTTGCAGCTTTGATTGAATTGAGTTTTTCCTTACTGTGGGAACTCAATTGGATGCTTAGGCAGGCTTGACTTAGCTCTTAGACCAAGTGTGGAAGGGGAATTTAAGTGGGATCAAGTTTAGAAGAAGTTAAGAATTCAATGGACCTCCCTTATTTTGCACTATGCAAAACTGAAGAATCAATAATCCAAATCATCTTTAGGGGACTTGGGAAAGCTCTCTCATGTTTGCTAACTCTCTCTAGGCTCCAATCGATCAAGTGGCAATGAAAATTTTAGTGGATTAGGGGGAGTATATCTTCCCCTATGGCAATCAGATGGCTGATAATGAGCTTATCATTTTGATCCAATTGACCATAAGGGATGAGTTGATTTGGCTGGTAGAGCAATGCACATGGTTGGTTTGGCGAGGGGAGTGGAATGCTAACTCCCATGTGCATCCAATTGAGCTTTGGGGGGGAGTTGGGAAATTGAATTTCATGTTATGGGGTTGGGTTTGGTCCATGGGTCAAATGGGTTGACCCAAACCAATTGAGTTGGGTGCACCACTCATCACTAGGTCCCCTTGAGCTTTTAAGAGAGCCTCAAGTGATTGTGATGAGTGTATGACCAAAATACCCATGGGCTAGGCCAAAATTTGTTCTATGGCTTAGGGGTATAATGGTCATTTTACTATTTTTTTTTTCAATTTGGGTATGTTGAAAAAATAGGTTGGGCCAAGTTTCAATGGATTTTTGATAGGATTTGGCTCATGTTGACCCATTTAGGTCAAAGTGAGTCAACTTGGGTCAAGTTGACCAATAGGTCAAATTGGGTCAAACCAAGGGTTGGGTCATGTTCATATGACCATTTGAAATATTTTGGTGCCTTTGGTTTGGTTCAATTTGGTATAGATTTAGTTTTGGCTCATATGACTCATTTAGGTCAAATGGGTTAAGTTAACCTATTTAACCCATTTGACCTATTTGGGTTAGGTCTAGGGTAGGTTTAGGTTTGGTTAGTCATATAGAGTGTATTTGTATCTTTGTTCCGAATCAATTTGGGTTAGGTTCAATTTTGGCTCAACATGACCCCTTTAGGTCATGTTGGTTCTAAGATAAATTGGGCTAGGTTAGGTATAGTTTGGCCAATTAAGGCTTTGGTCAAGTTCCACAAGTGATTTGGGATGGACTTGACCCATTGGTTTCAATCAATTTGTCTTAGATCAAGTTTTGACACATTTTGACCCTTTAGGTCAAATGGGTCAACTTGGGTCAAGTGCCAATCAAGGTTAGGCTCAAATGTTGGCTTGGTCAAGTTCAAACATAGGTCATGAGTGAACTTAGATTAATGGTTTCAATCAATTTGGCCTATGGTAGATTTTGGCCATGTTAAGTTTCATTTTGGGCTAAGAGTTGACTTAGTCAACCCTTAGGTTTGACTTGGTTTGACCCAATTTGATTGATTGATCATCCCATGATGATTGTTGATCATGATGAGGGGGATATATGAGTTTGGTTCAATCCAATTTGGTTAGGATCAAAAGTTATCTCATAAGAGTACTTTAGGTCACTTTGGGTTAAGTGAGCCTAAGTGGATCAAATGGCTTGGTCAAAGCTTGATTTGAAGTTGTATTGATCTTGTATATGGACTTATGATTGAAATATAAATCCATTTACAAGAGGTTTGAAGTCAAATGGATTTTGATCCATTTGAAAATTTCATATTCAAGGAAGAATATGAAGGGGTCTTGGGTTTGATTTTTCATTTAGGTCTTGATTGTTTTATTGAGGTTTGGATTTATATATGAGCTCATATTTGTAGGATTGATTGAACCATGAGAGAAAATCAAGAGTTTGGCTTGATTTGGCTAAGTTCAAGATTTCAACTTGAAAGGCTTAGATTTGATTTTGAGTGGATTTGAGTTTGATTTTTTGGAGTTGGTTTTGATTGTTTGAATTTATATTTCATTTATATATGAGTATAAATGAGAATAAAAATTGATCATGAGAAAATTTCAAGAATTTGAAAGAGTTTAATCATAATTTGGGTTAAATTCATTAAAGGGAATGTTTAATTTGAAATTTAATTTTTGAGTTGGATTTGATTGATTTTAATTTTTATTTCATTCATATATGTGAGTATAAATGAGAATATAAATTGATCATGAGAAAATTTCAAGAATTTGAAAGAGTTTAATCATGATTTGGGTTAAATCCATTAAAGGGAATTTAAAGGATTTAAGGGAATTTTTAATTTGAAATTTAATTTTTGAGTTGGATTTGATTGATTTATATTTATAATTTATTTATATATGAGAACCTAAATGAGAATACAAATATATTTTGAGAAAATCACATGAATTTGAATAGGTTTGATCAAAGTTTAGGTTAAATCCATTAATGAAAAATTAAGGGATTTAAGGGAATTTTAAGCAATTTTAATTTAAAATTTAATTTTTGTCTTTGATTGGATTAAGTTATATTTATATTTCATTTATATATGAGAATATAAGTGAGGATATAAATAAGTTTTGAGAAAATCCCAAGGATTTGAATAGGTTTGATCGAGATTTAGGATTGATTTTAGCTAAGTCCTTTAATGGAAATTTAAAGGGACATAAGGAAATTTTCATGAATTGATTTTAAATTTTGAATTTTATTTGATGGGTTTGAATTTATATTTCATTTATATATGTGATTATAAATGAGAATATAAATGGATCATGAGAAAATCTCAAAGATTTGAGTAAGTTTATATCATGATTTTGGCTAAGTCCTTAAAAAAGGGTTAAGGACTTAGGAATTTTTGATGAATTTTGATCATGGGTTTCAATCATGGATTTCAATCATGGAATTAATTTGTGTTTGAAAAAAATCAAATGGAATTGATTTGGTGTTTGACTTGAAAGAAGGAAAGTGAGGAATGGTTTAAGCTAAAGGGTAGGAGAATTTTCTAACTCCCCTAAGGCAAGACCTATTCCTATGGCTAACTCTTCTAAGTCTTCTAGGGCTAAGTGAGAGTGTCCACCTAATCACTAGATGTGTATTAAGACTAAGAAACTCTTAAAGTCTAAGAGAAGTCCTATGCCTAAGATGGAAGTGTTGAGAGTTCATCTTAAAAATGAGGTCAACAAAGGGAGCCCAATAGGTGTGGTGTGACTGATCAGGAACACCGCACATATTAGTGTTGACCAAAATGATCAACAACACTGAAAGATCACAAGCACTAATGGAAACTATTTATCCTTGACCCAAGGAAAAGAAGGAATCTAGAGCATAGTGCAATGTGGCTCTAATTATGTTCAAGACATAAGAGAGAGGGAAGAAATCCATTAAGGGATAGAATGTGAACCTTCCATAAGGGAAGCAGGCTCAGATCATCTATAAGGAGATGAAAGGTTTGATTTGATTTGAATCTCTCTAAGGAGAGATCTCCACTGGGGGAGAGGATTGAATTTATTTCATTTTTTTAGGTTGGAATTTATAGGATGAACCCTATTGGTTTGCAATGGGTTGTACTGAATAAGAGCCATGGAGGCTAAAACCTAATTCAGATTTATGAATCCAAAGGGGTAGTATAATAAGCACATAGTAGGACTAGCCGACCAAAGGGATGCCTTTTGATATGTAGTAGCTATACTAGGAAGAAAGAGTAGTAGATTTACGTCCTCCAAAGCAAGGACCAGTTGTTGGGGTAATCTATTAGCAAGGCAACAGATTGAAACCCAACCTAGGGTTGACTATTGAGTGAGTTCCATTGGTGGACTTAGATCAACTCAAAGATAGTCAAGATTGATTTCATTTTTTTGATTTGTTTATTTGTTTTGATGGATCCCATAGGTTTGCGATGAACTGCACTGAGTAGGGGCCAAGGAAGCCTAGACCTAAATCAGATTTACAAATTTAAATGGAGTAGTCTACCAACCACAAGGTAAGACTATCCAACCAAGAAGAAATGCCTTTTGGTACATAATGGTCAAGTCTAAAGGAGAAAGCATGGGAACTCACATCTTCTAGAGATAAGAAACCATTGGGGTGATCAATTGCTTTTGGCAACAAATTAAACCTGACCTAGGGCTGACTATTGAGTGAATTCCATTGGGGGACTTAGATCAACTGAAGAATAGTCAAGATTATATTTCATTTTTAAATTTGTTTATTTTGATGGATTCCATTAGTTTGCAATGGATCATACTGAGAAGGGGCTTATAGAAGCCTAGAACTATCTCAAATTTACTAGACTAAAGGGATTAGCTTCCTGACTGATGGGAGAACTACCCAACCAAAAGAGTGCCTTTCAGTTTACAATGATCAATTTAAGAGAAGAAAGCTTAGGGACTCACATCTTCCACTAGAAAAGATTACTAGGGTGATTGGTTGCTTTGGGCAACAAATCGAACCTGGCATAGGGCTACCCATCGATTTGTGACAATCATGCTAGAAAGAATGCTTCATAGTCTTATATCATTCAAAGAGGTATGATTATGAGGGTAACCTGCTTGTGGAAAAATAGATTGAACATGACTTAAGGTAAACTACGGAGTGAGTACTGAACCGGATTTATCTCAACTCAGGTAGTCAGGCAATTCCTATAGGGAGTTTTATTGACACTGCCCTAAAGATTGGATGCATGCTTGGAATAAGGGGCCCTTTAGGGGCTTGAATCCTAATCCATAAGTGAATTAATTTTTATTTGTTTCATTTTATTTTTGTTTATCATAGACCATGTTAGTTTGTAAGGGATCATACTGAGAATGAGCTTGCATTAGCCTAGACCTATCTCAGATTTACTGAACCAAGGGAAAATATGTGCATCTACTAAACAAATTTTTCAACCACAAGGATGGATACTAGGAAAGGGGAACTGTCCAATCCAAAAGTAACCCGGGTAGTGTCTAAATGGAGTCATAAAGGACTTGATCCAAATAGAGTGCCCATAGGGGATGGGGCCGGTAAGGGCTTAATTTAACACCCCAGAGAAAATAATATGGGTAGTCATAAATTTAATAGGTATTCGGTGTTTAACTCAAGGAGAAAGTACGAGGACTCATATCTGCCAAGAGTGGTGTACTCACTGGGTGAGTCACTATCAGCATAGTGAACATCAACCAACCTAAGGTGCCCGTTGGTTTGCAACAATTAGCTTAGGAAGAAAGCTCGGGGATTCACATCCTCTTATAGTGAAACTGACTACTGGGATAGTCTGTCTTTGGCTCGACAGGTGCTATCTGACCTAGGGAAACTACAAAGTGAATGCCACTGGGGGAATTATATCAGCTCAAAAGTAGTCAAGAGGGAAGGAGCCTCTAGGGGACTTATCCTAGACCTCAAAAATAAATAACCTAGTTAAAACATGATGGCTAGTTCAAGAAGAAAGTATAGGGACTCACATCTTCTTAAATAAAGTCAGCATGAGGTAGCTTACTAGATGGGTAGTGAAGCATACCATACTAACAAAGTGCGCTTTGGTTTGAAATGATCAAGTTAGAAAGAAAGTGTGGGGACTCACATCTTCCAAAATAAAAGATCACTGGAGTGACACACTAGTGAGGTAGCATGTGGACCCGACCTAGAGCAGTTAATGAATGAGTGCCATAAGGGGCTTGCTCCCACATTGAAATAGGTCAAGACAAAAGATTTGTGTTTGTGTTTTATGCATGTGTTAAAAAGAATAGGCTACCTCTGGAAGACTATGGAGAAAAATTCTCGCACACATATCGAGTCACCTTGAAATCTGTGGTGCAAGGATAGGAAAAACTATATATGTGGAAATTTGGCTTGGTAATATGCCATGCAAATCCACAGATGTACTTATTCAAGTGATCAGATACATCATCAAGGTATATTGTACTATCTCAAAAGATAAAAGTCACTACCCTTTAATGGAACCAATCACCTCAATAAGGACTCTTAAGGATGATGAGTTTGCATATATACAAGAGATTCTTCCCCTATTTTACATGGAAAAGTAAAGTAGGGTTTATTTTAAACCAGGTTTGTTAAGTTCCCTACAGGGGTAAGCCCTCATAGTTAATTTCATCCTTAAGGATAGGGACCTTAAGGAAAACTCTCGATTAAGATAAATGATTGTTATCTCTGAAGATTTCAATAGGAAGGACTATCAATTGATTGGTTTGTATTTTGAAGATCTAATGGGATTGATCAAGAGTGGAAGTTATTTTCGAAGCAAAAATGATAATAAACAGGAGATGTTCATGATGCTAGGAAACCTAATGAGCATCTCAAACTATCTAATAGTTGGGCTTTACATTTTAGAAATCAAATTAATTTATTTGAGTTGCATTTTTCATTAGAATCTTAGGACTTAAGATTCCTTAACACATGATTAAGAAAATGCCTAAGAGGTGAGGAATTATCCTTATGGCCCACAAAGGAGAGAAGTAATCTCAGAACCTAAATCTAGAGAGATTCGGCGAAGGCCGGAAGCACAACCTAAATCTAAGGTAAAAAATGGGTAATTAGTTTTCCTCCATAAGAGAGGACAAACCACCCGTCAGTTTGAACTTACAACCTCCTGGGGGTGGCCACCAACTAACTGCTCCTGCGATTTTAAATACATGTAGGTAAGTTTTTATGCTTATGCAAGATTAGTTAGGCTATTTTTATTTAGAAAGAGACTAAGCCTTAAACTGATTCTCTAAAGAGAGTAGATCATGTAAAGGGTATGCTTCAAATGACCTAAATTTAATGTATTTCAAATTTCATTCTTATTTCATTTTTTGGACAATCAATTTTGACTCAGGCTAATAGGGATTTTTATAACTAATGCATGAGAAAGTGGATTGTTGGCCAAAAGCAGCTAAAATTTTAAAAGGTGAGTTTCCACCATGGCCCTCATAAGTCAAGCCGGGTTCTCTAGTAAAGATGGAAGCCCTCCAATCAAGAGTAAAATAAGATGTTGTGTGCATGATATGATAAAGAAAAGAACTCATACATCTAAGGGGTTTCTAATTCTTTTATCTTGATTTTTTAAATCCTAAGCTTTAGGTGAGGTTATGAGTTGTTTAGTTTTATTTCAAGTTGTTAAGTTGGGTAAAAGATTTATTTTTTTCCTAAAGAACCTAATCCATATCTAGGCCATACATAAATCAAGAAAGAAACTAGGAAAAATATGACACTTAATGCACAAGTTAAACAAACATCAATAAATTTATTAAATAAATGCAAAAAGAATAAATGGTCGTTTGTGGTCGGGCACCACCGCACAGACCCAAAAATATCAAATTGGGTAGCCGAGCTCTACCCTTATATAACCCAGATTACAAATGAATTAAATTACATTTAAGCAAAAGGAATTCATTGTTATGGGGGGTCTTCAAGCTTTGTTCTTCTTTCTTCTTTCTTCTTTCTTTCTTTTCTTCTTTCTTTCTTTCTTCTTTGGATGGTGAATTGTAGATGCTCCAAGGTTTCACATGGTGCATAAGATGGAATCTTATAACTAATGTTTATCATAATCCCCCATAACAAATCATTTCAAATCCTAACTATACAAATTTTTACATGAAAAGGAAATGCATAAATCTAACTAACACTTGCAAAATAAGGGTTAGTCAAATCACACCACACAAATCTCAAGCATGTATATTGGACTTATTTCCCCACATATGGATGACTAAGTCCACCTGGCCTATGGATTATGCTAAGGGGTATAATCACCTACAAGCAAGAAGCATTTATATTTTTATTTATGAAAGCTCCCCTTTAGCATAACCCCCTGCAGAAAAGAATAGTTAGACTAAGCACATCCTACCATTCATTCTATGAGCATACACCCTAACATCCAGTCTAAAACATTCATCATAAAATAAAATATAACATCAAGCCATGCACCGACCTAACCTAAAGCTAGAAGTGGTGACTTAGGCTAATGTGTGTGCTTTGAAGGTATGTGTGGCATGCTTAGTTAGGACTTTAGGTTTGAATTTTCTAAGTATGAAAGACATGTTCAACTTAGAGGAGGGTTTTATTAAGTTGTTTAGTAACTTTGGGAAATTTTTATTTCATGTTTTAGTTTAGTTTAAGTGAAATCTACAATTAATTATTAAGTTATAAAGAGAGGGAAAGAGAAGATGACTTCTCTTTCCTTCCCTAATCCTTAAGTAATTTCTAATGTAAGTTCACATTTTTAATTTCATTTAAGTGAATGTTTTAATTAAATTATTTAATTTATCCTAAGTTTAGATTGATTCTAAACAAACCTATCCCAAAAGAAAGGCATTTTAAGATTAAGAAAACTGAATCAAAAATCCACATAACATACATTACTTCATTTCTTTCCCAACATATATAACATGCATATGGATGGGTCCTATGCATATCTATACATGAAAATGAGATAATTAACGCACTTTATGTTGCATGCTAAGTAATTCATTTAAGAAAATTTAGAAAATTTAGATGCATGATTTTCTTAAGTAGAAAAGGTTTTCTTTCTCCAAATATTTCACCTACATACATGAAAGTAGGAAAGGCATAAGTGAGTATAACACGATTGTTAACCAGAGGTGTAAGGTACAATACATACTTAGGGCTACTTAAAGTTTCATAACCTCAGGGTTGTCCAGACTAATATACCACTTTCCTTAAGTACTAACATACATATAAAGGAACTGGAATGGAAAAAGAATATGCAAAAGTTTGCTTAATGACTTCATTTTGGTTTATGCAGTTTATTCATGCTAGTGTTAGCACTCCTTAAGTGAGAGCATAGAGATGAATAAGGTTTGGAATTAAATAAGTGTTGGGTTTTTTTTCAAAGGAACCCTACATCTTACTAACCCATATTCAAAGCTATGTTAACATAAGGAAAGAAAGAAAGGCTACACTACACATGACTTTATAATCTATCACATGCAAGCTTATAATTAAATTATAAGAATAGCACACTTTTATATTTTATGTTTCATTTATAGATTTTAAAAATACTTTGGATTTAGTAGTGATAATAGCCACTCATATTTTACTTTAGCCAACACATGCACATTTGACATAAAGTAAGCAATTTAATTTTAAAACTTTGAAAACATGAAATCATGGATGCATAAGTTATATGACATACAATTTAAAATGTTGGAAAAGATTTAAAGCAATGTAATCACATGAACAAACTCACTTTACTCAATTCCTAAAGACATTCTTAAAAAATAAGAAAACTTAGAATAAATCAAAGTGAATTTTAAAAATGATTTTTGTTTGTTTGAAGTTTGACTTAATTTTAAAAAGGGTGAGATCAGTTTGCTATTCCTAACCCATCCCCACATGTGTTTTGCATTTTAGATTAATATTTAGATAATTAAATCCATTTTTAAATGTTGATTAGGTTAAGGCATGCATTAAGTGATTTAATTAACCCTTACCTACACCACCTTAGGAAAATTAACTTAGGTAATTATGAGCCAATGTGATGACATAAAACCCATAAGGTATATAAATTTGTAATGCACCTAGTAATGAAAAGGCCTAATGCAATTTGGCTTACAATTAAAAGATAATTAAGCTAAGGGGTTTTAGCTTAAGTACTTTTAAAACACCCCTTAATACTTATGAAAGGGGGTTTAATTTCCTTAATTAGACTTAGGCTATTGAACACCTAAGTATCTACCTAAGGTAGATTAATTAAGTTATGGAGATTTTTAGAATTTTTGAAAATCATTTAAAGGGGTAATTAATGGATTAACCCTTAATTAAAAAGAGGATTAAGGAAAGAAAAGGGGGTTCAGAGAATAGCTTAGGGGAAATATCCCAAAATTATTCCCTAAAACCCCTATTCACTAGATCTAACCTTAATCCAACTTAAACATAGGGAAAATCCACAAATTACCTCTTAATTACCCTTAATTATATGAAGAGGGTAATTAGAAAATGAGCTAGCAATTTTTCTAATCAAGGCATCAATAAATCTCAAGAAAATTAGGGGAGGTAGAGGCAATCCCCTAAAATGGTGCCTAGAAATTTGAGATTAATTGATGACTTAATTAGAAAGTAATTAGCTAATTAATATTTTTAGAGAAACCCAAATTCAGAGCAAAAGAGAAATCAAAATGTATTGAAAATAATTTTAGAATATTCTAGATGAAATTATCTATCCAAGGATTTTTTCCTTTTATTTTTCTTATTTTTCTATGAGGAGTTATGATTTTTAGAAGCCATAGAGATTAATTAGAAATTAATTAGTTAAATAACTAATCCCCCCTTAATACCCTATCCATGATGCGATGCTTGGTGGTAGTAGTCAGTGCACTTTACACGTATCGTTCTGTGAGCCATTACTTAACCCATCAAATCAGGAGAGGCAGCAGTGGCCCACACATCTTTACCCTTAGCTGTTCGATCAAAGATCAGGCAACAGAGGATACACCAACGATTTTAAAAAATAAAATGAAATCTAAAATGTGGAAAATAATCTCAACCATCCATTTGAACACACGTGGATGGATGGTTGAGATTAACTGAGTTCTTCCCTGAGGAGGAATGTGAGTCATTCACAATCTAAGGGAAGATTCGAGTCGATCCCTCATGGATTCAAACAAAATTCAACACACACCATCTAAAGGATCAAAGCGGCCAATCCAATGGCTAAGATCCTATGAATGAAAATCCACTTCATAAAAGACCAACACACCTTAGCCTAAGTGGTCAAAATTCACTAACCTTGTCGTAGGTGATCACCGGTGCTCGGGATCGATGAGGTAGCTTCTTCTAGTGGAGACAAAGCCTTGTTGAGGTTCCCAGCTGTTAAGGTTGAGTAGATGAGTGGATGGACCAACTCCTCTTAGCTCCCCTTGCGGCTTTGACTGAATTGATCTTCCCCTTGGCTTTAGAACTCAATTAGATGCTTAAGCAAGCTCGACTAAGTCCTAGGATGATGAGTGTAGAAGGAATTGAAGTGCAATCAAGTGTGCAGAATTTTGGAAGTCAAGGTGAGCTCCCCTATTTTGCACTGTGCAAAATCGAAGAAGATGAAATCCAAATCTCCTCTGGAGCCCTTGGGAAAGCTCTATGATATTTGTTAACTCTCCTTAGGTCTCAATCAATTATGAGTGAGTTGTAATTTCAATGAACTAGGGGGAGTGTATCTCCCCCTTGAAGGATCGGACGGTCGACAATGGACATACCATTTTGATCCAATTGATCATAGGCTGAGGGCTATTTGATCAGTTAGGATTGTTCATATGGTCAGTTTGAGCCAAAGAGTGGAAGCCTAGCTTCCATGTGCATTCAATTGAGGTTTGGGAGGAGTTTGGAAATTCAATTTCAAGCCTACGGGTCGGGTTTGGTCCATGGGCCAAATGGGTTGACCTAAACCCATTGGGTTGGGTACACCACTCATCACAAAGTCCCCTTGATGTTTTAGGAGAGCCTCAAGTGTTTGTGATGAGTGCATGACCATAATACCCATGGGCTAGGCTAAAATTTGTTCTATGGCCTGGAGTATAATGGTCATTTTATTATTTTGTTCAATTTGGGTGTGTTTGGCATGTTGAAAAAATAGGTTGGGCCAAGGTTCAATGGATTTGTAATCCATTTGATAGGGTTTGGCTCATGTTGACCCATTTAGGTCAAAATTGATCAACTTTGGTCAAGTTGACCAATAGGTCAAATTGGGTCAAACCAAGGGTTGGTTCAAGTTCATATGACCATTTGAAATGTTTTGGTGCCTTTGGTTTGGCTCAATTTGGATTAGTTTTGGCTCATATGACTCATTTATGTCAAATGGGTCAAGTTGACCTATTTAACCTATTTAACTTATTTGGGTTAGGTCAAAGGTAGGTTTAGGTTAGGTTGGTCATATGAAGTGGATTGGTATCTTTGGTTCGAATCAGTTTGAGTTAGGTTCAATTTTTGCTCAACATGACTTTTAGTCATGAGTCTAAGGTCAATGGGCTAGTTGGGTCTAATAATTGGGGCTTTGGTCAAGTTCCAAGTGATTTGGGATGGACTTGACCCATTAGTTTCAATCAATTTAGATCGTTTTTTGACATATTTTGACCCTTTAGGTCAAAATGGGTCAACTTGGTCAAGTGGGCCAAATTATAGGCTCAAAGGTTGACTTGGTAAAGTTCAAACATAGGTCATGAGTGAACTTAGATCAATGGTTTCAATCAATCTAGCCTATAGTGGATTTTGGCTATGTTTGGTTTCATTTTAGGTTAAGTGTTCACTTGGTCAACCCTTAGGTTTGACTTGGTTTAACCCAATTTGATTGATTGATCATCCAATGATGATTGTTGATCATGATGAGAGGCAAATATGAGGTTAGTTCAATCCAATTTGGTTAGGATCAAAAGTTGATTCATAAGGGTACTTTAGGTCACTTTAGGTCAAATGGCTTGGTCAAAGCTTGATTTGAGGTCGAAAGATCTTGTATATGGGCTTATGATTAAAAATATAAATCCATTTATAAGAGGTTTGAAGTCAAATGGATTTTGATCAATTTGAAAATCTCATATTCAAAGCAAGAATATGAAGGCATTTTGGGTTTTGATTGAAGGCTTGGGATTTGGATTTATATATGAGCTCATGATTGTAGGATTGATTGAATCAAGATAGAAATTAAGAGTTTGGCTTGATTTGAATTGATTTTGGCTAAGTTCAAGATTTTGATTTGAAAGGCTTAGATTTGATTTTGAATGGAATTGATTTTGATATTTGGAGTTGGTTTTGATTGTTTGAATTTATATTTTATTTATATGAATATAAATGATAATATAAATTGATCATGAGAAAATTACAAGAATTTGAAAGAGTTTAATCATGATTTAGGGTTAAATCCATTAAAGGGAATTTAAAGGATTTAATGGAATTTTTAATTAGAAATTTAATTTTTGAGTTAGATTTGATTAATGTATATTTATATTTTATTTACATTTGTGAATATAAATGAGAATACAAATATATTTTGAGAAAATCCCATGAGTTTGATGGAGTTTGATCAAAGTTTAGGTTGAATCCATTAATGAAAAATTATAGGATTTAAGGGATTTTAAGCATTTTTAATTTGAAATTTAATTTTTAGGTTTGATTTAATTGAGTTATATTTATATTTCATTTATATATGAGAATATAAATGAGGATATAAATTGATTTTGAGAAAATCCCAAGAGTTTGAATGGGTTTGATCAAGGTTGGGAGTTGATTTTGGCTAAGTCCTTTAATGAAAAATTGAAGAAACGTAAGGAACTTTTATGAATTGATTTTAAATTTTGAATTTGATTTGATGGATTTAAATTTATATTTCATTTATAAATGTGAATATAAATGATAATATAAATGGATCATGAGAGAATCTCAAAGATTTGAATATGTTTAGATCATGATTTTGGCTAAGTCCTTAAGGAAGGATTATGGACTTAGGAAATTTTGACTTAGGAATTTTGATGGATTTTGATCATGGATTTCAATCAAGGAATTGAATCATAGAATTGATTTGGAGTTTTGAGAAAATCAAATTGAAGTTATTTGGAGTTTAACTTGAAAGAAGGAAAGCGATGAAAGGTTTAAGCTAAAGGGTAGGAGATTTTCCTAACACCCCTAAGGCCTGTCGTACTCCTATGGCTAACTTACCTAAGTCTTCTAGGGCTAGGTGAGAGTGTTCACCGAATCACTAGATGTGTCTTAAGGCTAAGGAACTCTTAAAGTCTAAGAGGAACCCTATGTTTAAGATGGAGATGTTGAGAGCTCATTCTAAAAATGAGGTCAATAGGGACTCTTACACCTACCTTAAAATAAGCTGGGGAATTATGAAATGATGCCTTGGATGGAAACAAGAATTCCCACTAAGAAATGATGCCGCTTAGGTTCTCTCACACCTAACTTAGTTGTGCTAGTCAAAATAGGATGCCTCTCAGGTTTTCTCACACCTATTCTAAATGCAATGAAAAATTATGTTTGTGTTGTGAAAGAGGGATAGGATGCCACTGGGGGACTCTTACGCCTACCATAAATATGTCATGGTAGATTCGCAAGATAAGAAAATAACACTCGAAAGAAGAGAAGATTTGATGAATGGAATTAGATTTTATTCTTTTATTAATGATTATTTTCAAACAAGTTTTATTTCATGGGTAATATTTCTTTAGATAGAGCCCATTAATTGGAAGCATCGGGTGTTTCCCTTTACAATCAAGAAGCTGATAAGATCCTCCTTGGTAGGCCTTCTCTATAACATAGGGGCCTTCCCAAGTGGGTTCAAACTTGTCTCCCATCTTTCAACATGCAATAATTAGCCGCTTTAGGCTAACACAAGTTCTCCTACTAGGAAAGACCTAGGGCAGACCAGCTTGTTGTGAGCTTGAATCATTCTGGCCTTGTACAACTCTAGGTTCTAGCATGCCCGTAAGAGACTTTCTTCCAAACCTTCGAGCTCTTCTAACCGCAACTTTGCATTCTGCTCTGTAGTTATCTTGTTACCCAATGATACCCTTAGTGATGGGAGTTGAACTTCTAAAGGAAGAATGGGTTCAGACCCATACACTAAGGAAAATGGGGTAGACTGAGTTGGAGTTTGGTATATAGTGCAGTAGGCCCACAAAGCTTCAACCAACTGTTCATTCCACTAGCATTTATTGTCATCAAGAGTCTTCTTCAATATCTGGACGAGAGTTTTTTGAATGCTTCTGCTAAACCATTAGCTCTAGGGTAGTAGATGGTGAAGTATCTCCAATCTATACCATCTCTTCTAGCAAAGCTATTGATCTTCATGCTTTTGAATGTAGTACAATTATCATATATAATTCATCGAGGCACCCCGAACCTATATGTGATATGGTTCCTGAAAAACTAAAGCACATGGTGAGCTATGACCTCTCTAAGTGGGATGGCTTCCACCCACTTGGAAATATAGTCGGTAGCAGCTAAGATGAATCAATGTCCCTTGGAAGAAGAAGGATAAATCGGACCTATAATGTCAATACCCCAACACTCAAATGGCCATGAAGCCAAAGTAGGGTGTAGAATGTTGGGTGGTTGGTGGAGGACCACACTGTGCACTTGACATTGATGGCATCTCCTAGCTACATCCATGCAATTTGTGATCATAGAAGGCCAGTAATATCCATGTCTTTCGATCTATGACTTCATCTTCAGACTGTACTGATGCGATCCACATAGACCTGAATGTACCTCGGTTATAATGCCATGGGATTCATGTTTGTCTAATTAACGTAACCACATTTGGTCAAAGGATCGACGGTATAGGGTGCCATCAACAAGAGCATAGAAAAGAGCTCTTTATTTCACATGATGGGCTTGAGATTTCTCTTGATGTAGATTATCGGTGTTCAAATAATCTATGAACGATTGCCTCTAATCCAGCTCCTTGTCCATTTTGGCAATGACAACCTCCCCTTCAAGAGAAAGTCTCTCGATGAGTTTCAAAGGATAGGACTTGTCTATTTTGGACCCTTATTAAAATGGTCTCATCTTTCGGGCATGCTAACTCTTTGGCAAGTTTCGCCAAGGCATATGCTACTGCATTCTCTTCTCAGGAAACCTTATAGATAGTGATTTTAGGAATCTAGTCCAACAGCTTCATGGTATACTCTTAGTAATGACAAAGCTTGGGTTTGAGGACCCGGTTGGACCCGACAAATTGGTTGATGACCAACTGAGAATCCCCAAAGATTTTGATGCTCTTGATATTGATGGTGATGGCTAACTCCAAACCAACAATCAAAGCCTCATACTCATCTTTGTTGTTGATGCAGGGGTTGGAAAGATAATATGAGAATCTCATCACATCGTGATTTGGAGTTAGAAGAACTATCCCCACCCCTACCTTTCTAAGGAGAATAGATTATGGTGCTTCACTTTTAAGAAAAGAAGCAGCACCATAAAAATACATCTCCCATCAGGGGTTGCCAGCCTCTCCTAAGTTCATGATTTGTTCATCGGGAGATCGACTAAGCGAGAATGAAAAGTGGGTGTCCGCTAAGAAATCCACTAGTGCTCCTCTTGCAGAGGCTACAATGTGATATCAAACTGTGAGAGTACCATGGACCACTGAGCCAAATGTTCAGAAAGTGTTGGTCGTGTCATGAGGTACTGCAGTGGATTGATTTTTGAGAACAAGTTCACTTTATGTCATGAGGTACTGTGCTTCCCTGCCTATATTGTTCCATAATTTTTCAAAGTATTCTAACCTTTACTTTGACCAAGTGTGAGGAAC
This sequence comes from Cymbidium sinense, assembly GCA_021442155.1. Taxonomy (NCBI): domain Eukaryota; kingdom Viridiplantae; phylum Streptophyta; class Magnoliopsida; order Asparagales; family Orchidaceae; genus Cymbidium; species Cymbidium sinense. Next base: position 33,655,818 of record CM038226.1, on the reverse strand, counting down.
TATTTTGAACACAAGGTGAGTAAAAGTAAAAAGGTAATTCCATTAATTCTTTAAAAGTATCTTCCTCAAGTCCCACATCGAGCTCTGGACTTGAGGATGATGAACCTAAAAAGAACCTCTTCTGCTTCATGTCATTGGAAGACTTAGGAACTTCCTTAACTACTAAACCTTCAACTTTCTAATATGTAAGTGAGGTAAGAGCTAAGGTTCTCAACTGTTGCCTGATAGTTTCACATAAACTAGATTTGAATACTTTGCTTTGCTTGGAGGCCTGATCTTTGTCTCTGGCCGGATCAAAAGTCAACTCTAATGGAACCCACTGAGAGGGGTTGGCTGGTATACTAATCGCATTGGACTCATCCTCTGAGCTGAAATTCAAGTCTATGTGAATAGTAGAGATTCTCCTATGAACTGGAACATGACCTCTATTGGTTGAAGGCCAACTAGGGGGTCTTCCACCTCTGGAACTGCCTCTATTTCTACCTCTGCCTCTTCCTGGTGGAGGTTGAGCCATCCTACTCACCTATCCATATGATGGAATGAACTGTGGGTGGAATGTGATATGTGGATCCACTTCTTCTTCAATTCTCCTTTCTTGCTCACTTGGACTTTTCTTTTTCTTTTATTTTTTTTATCTTTTCTTTTGCTTCATTTTCTTTTATTTTTGCATTTTCATTTAAATTTTGTCCAAGTTCATGATAAAGGGTGTTTTAAGGAAGATAATAGGTCGCATGATCATAAATCTCAACCTCTCTAACTGAGAATGGCTTTTCATCCTCGTTGACATGACACTCAATTCCATCTTTTCTAAACTTGATGCACTAATGAAGGGAGGATGGAATGATCTTATTATGATGTATTCAAAGCCTACCAAGAAAAGTAATGAACGAAGTATTCGAATCAATGATGTAGAACTTGGCTTCAGTTTTCCAGTCACCGATCTCCAATGGTAACACTATAGAACCTAAAGCTTGCTCACCTTGATCATTCAATCCTCTCAACATCATCCTATCTCCTCAGAGAGTGGAGATGTCGATCTTTAAATAGGCAAGAGTCTTTAGACTCATAATGTTTACTGATGCACCTGAATCCACGAGAACCAGTGAACCTGTCATGATAATGGGGAAGTTTGTGCTCCAAGTCCCCAATAGAAGGTCTTCATGTGAAGGTGATCCCTTGGGCTTCTTTTGCATAGTGTGCTTCCTCACCTATAGTCTGAGCTGCATATCTCGGGATCAAGGATGACCTTGATTAGTGACTCCTTCATCTCTTTGGATAGAGAAACAAGCTATATGCTTAGATGGCAACTTTCTTAGATGAGAAAGGGCGTTGTAGTCCACCTTTGATTGATCTTCCATAAGCATATCCAAGGGTGGAGCATCCTATGGAAGGACTTCTTGATCTTTAATACTAATGATTTATTTCCCTCTATCTAGAGGTGCTGACCTATGAGGTAGAACCTTGCCACTATGAAGGTTGACTTTAGTAATCTCTGGAGGCAAGGTGGTGGCAAGTTATACCTGCACTTCAGGCTCACCTACCACTTCTCCAATGGGACTCTTGAAATCGGATGATTCCAAGTCTATCTCCAGAGGTGAACCTGTAGTATTCAGAGTTGGAAAATTTAACTCTGAATTAGAAAGAGGAAGATCAAAATTGTTATAGTTAATTAGACTTGAAGAGTTATCACTAAGAATAGAAGAAGATAACTCATCAAAAGAGCCACAGATGTAACTCAAATCAGCTTTATTCTTCAATTTCTTGGAAGTATTTGGTGGTACAAAGTTGAAGTCAAGTAGAGTTAGTGGAGTAAGGGATTTGATGCCCTTATCCAATGATACAAGAGTTCTACAAGTAAAAGAAATGGAAGAACTAGCTGAAATGGTAGAAGTCACCATGTGTGGAAGCAAACTCAAGGTCGAGTCCGGACATGGTCGGGTGTGCTAAGGGGCTATCCTGCTAACATGTTGCTACTACTACCGTGAGCTCTAGAGTTGGCACTAACAACTTACAAACTTTCCTTAGTGTTAGAGGTTTAAGTTAACTCAGGCACCTGTAAGGAAAGCTTCTTAATCTTTTGAATTATTTTCTTAGAGGTTTTAGACAAAGAGATGTCCCAACCTTCTTTGGTTTTGGTAGGATCGCTTGTATCCCCAAAGATTACCCTAATGGCACTGAAAGGTTGTTCCACAAGGTATTCCTTTGGGATAATGACAGCACCAATCTTGAAACTGTGTTCAAGCCAATCCTTAAATGTAAAGCAATCCCCCAAAATGTGGCTTAGCATATGGTGGTAAGGGCAAAAGTTTGGATCATAATTTTTGCCAACTTCCTCTAGTCTCCTAGGCTCGGGTAGCTGAAAATCAGATTTCTTTAAGAGATTCTTAAAGATTTTTTTAATGACCTCCCTCTTAAAAGAATAAGGTTTATTTAACTTATCTAAAAGAGTGGGTGGACCATATCTACATGGCAATGGATATGCATGCCACTGGTGGTATGGTGAGGTAGGGTATGGCTAGTGGGATGGAGGTGGATGCCGACGACTACCCTGGTGGCAAAGTGGAGGTGAGGTCGTGGTCACTCAGACTCATCTCTAGCTGGCTACTTCCCCTTGTCAACTGCTGCTACTGCTCTAAATTTCTTTTCATAGACCTTTTGGGATTACTACTTTGACAACTGATCTGGAAAAGGCAACTGTTTGTCCTCTCCTTGTAGACTAGATGTCTTATTGATTAGTTTCTCAAATGTCTTTATGGTGAATCCCTTAAGAATGAAGGTGACCGAGCCATGGATATTCTTCAAGAGAATCTCAATGGCATGCTCTTCAGACAGTTGTGGTTCACACTTTATACTCAAGTTACGCCATCAAAGAATATAATCAACAAGTGACTCACCAGAGTGCTGTTGGGCTACAGCGAGATCGCCTATAGTAACCCTTTGTTGAGCTCTAGCAAATCTCTTGATAAAGAGTTGCTCTAACTCAATAAATGTCTTCACTGAACCATTGGACAATTTAGCATACCAATCAAAAGCGATACTCGCTAGGCTATTAACAAAGTGTCTAAAGAATAAAGCATTATTACCACCTGCGTTGTAACAACTGACCCTAAAGTGAACTATATGCAGCCTTAGATTCCCACAGTAATCAAAGCTGTTGGAGGAAGGAGGCACGAAACCCTTGGGATACTAGATAGCATTGAATTCCTCTAGGTAGGGTCTACCCTTTGGAACTGATGATCCTTCTCGGGCTTGAGCCAAGGCTTCCTTCACCTACTGCTCAACTATGGATTTTAGATCTTTTTCATGTATGGAGGTACTATCCACTACCTTCCTATACAGACTAGTGCTACCTTGCTCAATGGGAGGTAGAGTCTTCACTGGATCTAAGACATGCACTAGCTTAGGATGACTGACATCGACTGTGCTAAGATGAAATGGAAGGGCTTTCTTCTAAAGCACTGACACTGCTGCTAACAAGTCTTGCAACTACTATGCCATCTTATCAATCTGTTCATCTTTCTATCTTAACTATTGTTGGAGGTGATGGGTTAATTCTGCAGTGTCTCCTTAATCAACCTCATCACCTTCCATGGCCTATTGCTCTTTAAGAAGAGAACCTTTAGTATCGACCATGCATATGCCAACTGAATCCCCCATCAAGTCATCTTCATTGGGATCGTCGACTTTCTTCATCATCCGTACCTAAGATCTCCTTTTTCTTCATAAAATAGTATGCAATTATCTCATCTAAAGATCAATCTAACCCTATAAAAGCTTGGGCTGATCAGTGTGATCACTATCATGAACTGAGAGGCACTGGACCTCACTTAAAGCTAGGGAGGCAATCCTGTGCAGACTGTACTTGCTAGAAGAATGATAATCCTAATTGATGCAAGCTGTAATAGGGGTAACAATCCTGAGATGATCCTCTACCACTGCTGCCACTAAACTGTCATCTGGAATATCTCTGATAGTAGTCGCCATCTCCGCATCCGACTGAATGGGTGGAGTTGGTGATGGAATGACCATGATGCTCTGAGGTCACCACTCCTTCCGCACCACTACTGGGGTAGAAGTTCAAGCAGGAGAGCTTGGCCCTACCACAATGGGTTGTGTAGGAGGAGTGGGATACCTTAGCCATAGCTGGATCACCAACGAGGTACGTTTCTCCCCAGATACGACCTTCATGGCCTTAGATGGAATGGGTGATGCTGGAACTTGCACAGGCAATGATGAACATGGAGTAAAGCTGTGGGGTGGAGACACCATCGACTCTCTGTGTATGCCATTCTATGATGGATGGTCCCCGTGAGGAGGATACTATAAATATGGTCGGCGAAGGCCGAAAGTGTCAACCAAAGTAAAAGCGGCAATGATCAACCTCCGTCGCTCTCTGCTAGTGATATATGATGCATGAGGTTCACAGGCCCTCTCATATCAGATCTGCCTCCCTACACTGCAGGGGATAATAGATCATAAATTAAACTGAGTACTAGACTCTGAGCATCTGTAGGCTCCGCCTACTTAGCGTAGAATAGAGTGAAGGCTGATGTACGATCTCCTACTCTGAGAAATTGTCTGCTGTAGATGCACCATTGGAGGAGGCAACGAACGGATCCTCCTAGCATCCTCTCTATCTGATCCTAAGAGAGGATGAAACTGGTTCTCCGTAACCAGTGGTGAAGTGATCATAGTAGACTCATCCATGGCTGACCTGACAATTTCCTCAAGCTCTCTGGCTATCCTAGTATGGAATCATTTGACCATATAGTTCTTATTTCTATCCTGGGTGTGAGTAGGATGATATTAGTGTGAGCTAGACTCATACTCAAATGTAGAGAAGGAAAGCCCTGAAACTAGGGGAGCCTTACCCTTGGAGGGTACATGATGAGTGTAGGGCAACGCGGGCAACTCTAAGACAAAGCCACTGAATGGAACTATGCATCAAAACTGATCAAGGCGTGGTACTACGCCTTTCCTCTCGAGGAGATCTCAATCTCGTGGTAAGTCTACCGATGACCGCTATGCCCGCCCACCCTCTTCCGCTAATGAGAGGGAATGCCTCACAAGTGATCTTGGCCCCCTCAAATGCATGGCCAAAATGGATCAAATGGGTGTGATCCAAATGAGGGAAGTCAGTCTGATCCAAGGCTAGATCCATGCTGTGAGGGAAGGTAAAGACAAATTTCTGTAATCTTATCATGCACTGACTGAAACTGAAACTGAAAATTGCACTGATTGAAAGAGATTTGCAATGAGAAATGAACTTGCATCAGTTTTCTATCTCTATAGATTTTGAATTTTTGAATTTTAAAAATTTGAACCCACATCCAACAACTTAGACATGTTAAGTGGGGTTCAAATGAATTTTGAAAGATTGATTGAAAAAGGAATTTGAATATGAATCCAAACTTCAATAAATTTGAGTATGTTGAAATATAGATTCAAAATTTTGATAAGATGCTTCCATAGGTTCATTTTTGAATTGAATTTGAATTTATGATTTGGAGAACCCTTTCCTTTAACAAATTTGGGTATGTTAAAGTAATGGTCAAATGATTTTATTTTGTTTGAATGTTTTGGAATTTTCACTTACTTAGCAAATTTAGGTATGCTAAGTGAAGTAAAAGTGATTATTTCTTTTTGTGGATTTTATTTTGTTTTGATTTTAGAAAATTTTGGAATTCTTATTTAGCAAATTTAGGTATGCAAAGTGAAGAACCCAACTATATTTTGTTTGATTTTTGAAAAATAGGATTCTTAGCAAATTTAGGTATGCTAAGAAAATCCTAAGTGTTTCATTTGTCAAGAAAATTTTGATTTTTGAAAATGGTAGGATCCTTTAGCAAATTCAGTATGCTAAGGGGATCCTAAGTGTTTTGTTTCACTTTTGAAATAATTGAAAGTGGAGATTCAACTTTAGCAAATTTGGTATGCTAAAGATGAAGTCCCACTTGATTTAATGAAATGAAAAATTTACTTAGCAAATTTGAGTATGCTAAATGAAATTCCAAATGGTGTGTTTAAAATTTTGATTTCATTTTTTATTTTGAAAAATGGAAACTTCTCCTTAGCAAATTTGGTATGCTAAGGGAAGAAGTTCCAAAGGTGTGTGAGAAATTTTTATTTTGAGTTTGGAAACTTAACTTAGCAAATTTGAGTATACTAGGTGAAGTTCCAAAATATGTTTTGAAAATTTTTGAATTTTTGATTTGGAAACTTTACTTAACAAATTTAGGTAGGTTAAATGAAGTTCCAAATGTTGTTTGAAAATTTTTGAAAATTTGATTTTGAATTTAGAAAGTTCACTTAACAAATTTGGGTATGTTAAGTAAGGTTCCAAAATGTGTTTTGAAAATTTTGGATTTTGAATTTGGAGACTTCACTTAACAATTTTGGGTATGTTGACTGAGGTTCCAAATGTGTTTAGAAAATTTTGAAATGTGATTGTTGATTTTGAATTTTTGAATTTAGAAACTTCACTTAGCAAATTTGATTATGCTAAATGAAATTTCAAATGTATGTTTGAAATTTTTGTTGGATTTTATATTTGGAGACTTTACTTAACAAATTTGGGTATGTTAAATGAAGTTCCAAAATATGTTTAGAATTTTGAAAATTTTTGGATTTTTATTTTGGATTTGGAAACTTCTCTTAGAAAATTTGAGTATGCTAAGTGAAATTCCAAATGTGTGTTTGAAAATTTTTGAAATATGATTATTGATTTTGATTTTGGAATTTGGATTTGGAAACTTCACTTAGCAAATTTGAATATGCTAAATGAAGTTCCAAATGTGTTTTGAAAATTTTTGAAATATGATCGTTGATTTTGATTTTGGATTTGGAAACTTCACTTAGCAAATTTGATTATGCTAATTGAAATTCCAAATGTGTGTTTGAAAAACTTTGAAATATGATTGTTGATTTTGATTTTTTGAAAAGAGGACCTCCATTCAACAAATTTAAGTATGTAGAATGGAGGTTGATTTTATTTTTGAAATATGATATTTTTATTTTGTGTGTGATTGTTGCTTTTTGAAAGAGAGGAATTCCAACTTAAAACATATGTGTGGTATACTTAATTAGGGTTTCCTAAATGATATTTTATTTTTAGTTTGATTGGGAATGAAATCTTCATTAATAAATTTAAGTTTATTAAATGAAGGTATTCATGTGTGCTTTTTGAAAATTTTGATTTTGTTTACAAATGAACTTTCCATTCAATAAGTGTGAATGTATTGAAATAGAAAGATCCATGTGTAATTTTGAAAACTTTAGGATTGTGATTGTGATTTTGGAAAACATGATTGTTCATTTTATTTTGAAAATGAAATCTTCATCAAAGTGATTTGAAAGAAGATATTCATTTGTGCTTTTGGAAATTATTATTAGTTTATTTTTGAAAATCTTTACATGTAACAATTATGTGAATTGTTAAATGAAGGTGAAGAAATTTTGTGGAAAATATTTTATTAAGTGCATTTTTAAAAAAAGTGCTCTTGAAAAAGCAAAATTCTTTATGGAGAATTTATTATTTTAGGATGAACCTTTCCTTATCATGAAGGTGATAAGGAGGAAGTCTTTAAGAGATGTTTCTTTTTTTTTTGATATTTTCATTTCACCCATTGGAGAAACCTAATGAGGGTTTTAAGACCAATAAGGAATGCGGTCCTAAAACATAAAGATGTTGGCTAACTTAACTCAAGAATGAAATGAGATAAGTTCAAATGAAAAGAAGGATAGTCTTGGATTCATACCAAAGTACAAATCCACTATCGATATTCAATGACAACGATCATTTACCAAAGATGGAGAGAGGAACCATCCCTGGAGTCGCCAAAAAAATCTATGGTGAATAAATTACTATTAGGGAGTCACCTTTTAAATCTATAGAGAAAAGAAAGAAGAGACCTTATAAAAATTCATCTCGGTAAAATGCCACGCAAATCGATAGATGTACTTATTCAAATGATCGGATACATCATCAAGGTATAGTGTACTATCTTGAAAGATAAAAGTCACTACCTTTAATGGAACCAATCACCTCAATACGGACTCTTACAGATGATAGGTATGCATATATACCGGAGATTCTTTCCCTACATTACATAGAAAAGTAAAGCAGGGTTTATTTTAAATCGGGTTCATTAAGTTCCCTACTGGGCAAGCCCCCATAGTTAATTACATCCTAAAGGATAGGATCCTTTAAGAAAACTCTCGATTAAGGTAAAATGATAGTTGTCTCTGAAGATTTCAATAAGAAGGACTATCAATCGATTAGTTTATGTTTGAAGATCAAATGAGATTGATCAAAAGAGGGAGTTATTATTAAAGCCAAAATGGGAATAAGTAGGAGATGCTCACGATGCTAGAAAACCTAGCGAGCATCTCAAACTATCCTAAAATTGGGCTTTACATTTTAGAAATTAATTTATTTTGTTTGAGTTATATTTTTAATAGAATTTTAGGACTTAATATTCCTTAACACAAGATTAAGGAAATGCCTAAGAGGTGAGAAATTATGCTTATAGCCCACAAAAGGAGAGAAACAATCTCAGAATCTAAATCTAGAGAGCTTTGGTGAGGGACAGAAGCACAACGTAAATCTAAGGCAAAAATGGGTAATTGGTTTGCCTCCATAAGAGAGGACCAACCACCCGACAGCTTGGACTTATTACCGCCTGGGGGTGGCCGCCAACTAACTCCTCCTACAATTTTAAATACATGTAGGCAAGTCTTTATGCTTATGCAAGATAGCTAAGTGGTTTTTATTTAAAAAAACTAAGTCCTTAAACTCACTCCCTAAAGAGACTAGATTATGTAAAGGAACATGCTTCAAATGACCTAAATCTAATGCATTTCAAATTTCATTTTATTTCATTTTTGGAAAATCCTTTTGACTCAGGCTAATAGGAGTTTTATGATTAATACACAAGAAAGTCAATTATTAGCCAAAATCAGTGAGAAGGTAGGAGGTGAGTTTCCACCACAGCCCTCAAAGGTCAAGCCGGGTTCTCTGGCAAAGATGGAAGCCCCCCCAATCAAGAGTGAAATAAGATGCATTTGTGCATGATATTATAAAGAGATGCTCATCCAACTAAGGGGTTGCAAATTCTTTTATCTTGATTTTTAATCCTAAGCTTTTTGTGAGGTTATGAGTTGTTTAGTCTTAATTAGAATTATTAAGTTGGGTAAAATATTTATTTTTCCCTAAAGAGCCTAATCCACATCCAGGCCATATATAAAGAAAGGAAGAAACTAGGAAAAGCATGCCACTTAATGCGCAAGTTAAACAAACATCAATCAATTTATAAAACTAGTGCAAAAAAGAATAAATGGCCAGTTGTGGTCGAGTACCACCGCACAAACTCAAAAATATCAAATTTGGGTAGCCGAGCTCTACCCTTATACAAGTCAGATTACAAATGAATTGAATTACAATTTAAGCAAAGGAATTCATTATTCAGGGGGTCTTCAAGCTTTATTCTTCTTTCTTTCTTTTCTTCTTTGGTTCTTTCTTTGGATGATTGGATTGTAGATGCTCCAAGGATTCACATGGTGCATAAGATGGAATCTTATGATAATGCTCATCCTAATTCCCCATAATAATTCATTCCAACATCCTAAATATACAAACTTTTACATGAAAAGGAAAATCATAAATCTAATTAACACCTGCCAAATAAAGGTTAGTCAAATCACACCATACAAATCCCAAGCATGTATATTAGACTTATCACCCCACACATAGGTGACTAAGTCCACCTGGCCTATGGATTATGTTAAGGGGTATAAGCACTTGCAAGCAAGAAGCATTTATATTTTTATTTATGATAGCACCCCTTTAGCGCAATCCCTTGCAGAAAAGAAAAATTAAACTAAGCACATCCTATCATTCATTCTATGAGCATACACCCTAACATCCAGTTTAAAATATTCATCACAAAACAAAATATAACATCAATCCATGCACCGACCTAGCCTAAGGCTAGAAGTGGTGACTTAGGCTAATGTGTGTGCATTGAATCTCGTGTGGTATGCTTAAGTTAGGACTTTAGGTTCAAGTTTTGTAAGTGTGAAGAACATATTCAACTTAGAGGAGGGTTTCATTTAAGTTGTTTAAGTATTTTGGGTTATTTTTATTTCATTTTTTAATTTGGTTTAAGTGAAACCTATAATTAATTAACAAGTTATGAAGAGAGGGAAAGAGAAGAGAACTTCTCTTTTCTTCCCTAATCCTTAAGCAATTTCTAACGTAAGTTCACATTTTAATTTCATTTAGGTGAATATTTTAATTACATATTTTAATCAATCCTAAGTTTAGACAAACTCTAAACTAACCTATTCAAAAAGAAAGACATTTTAAGATTAATAAAAATGAATCAAAATTCACATAACACACATTACTTCAATTCTTTCCCAACATATATAACATTCATATGGATAGACCCTAAGCATATCTATACATGTAAATGAGAATAGTTAACAGACTTTATGATGCATGCTAAGTAATCCATTTAAGAAAATTTAGAAGTTAGATGTGTATGCTTTTTCGTAAGTAGGAAAGATTTTCTGCATGAAAGTAAGAAAGGCATAAGTGAGTACAGAGCCATTGTGAACCAGAGGTGTAAGGTACAAGACCTACTTAGGGCTACTTAAAGCTTCACAATCTTGGGGTTGTCTAGACTAATATATTACTTTCCCTAAGTACTAACATGAATATAAAAGAAATGAAATGGAAAAATAATATGCAAAATTTATTTAATAGTTTCATTTTTGTTTATGCAATTTATTCATGCAAGTGTACGCAATCCTTCTTAGATGAGATCATAGGGATGAATAGGGTTTGAAATTAAGTAAGTGTTGGGTTCTTCTCAAATGAACCCTACATCTTACCAACCCATATTCAAAACTATAATAATATAAGAAAGGAAGAAAAGGCTACACTACATAAAACCCCTACTCACTGGATCTAACCTTAATTCAACTTAGTCATAGGGAAAATCCACTAATTATGCCTTAATTATCCTTAATCACATGAAGGCATAATTAAGAATTGAGCTAGCAATTTCTCTAATTAAGGCCTCAATAAATCTTAAGAAAATTAGGGGAGGCAGAGGTCATCCCCTAAAATGAACCCTTGAAATTTAAGATCAATTGGTGACTTAATTAGAAAGTAATTAGCTAATTAACATTCCCAAAGAACCTAAATTCAGAGAAAAGAGGAATTCAAAGTCCATTGAAAACATTTTTAAAATATTCTAGATGAAATAATCTATTCATAGTTTTATTCCTTATATTTTTCTGATTTTTTTTGAAGGAGTTATGATTTTTTAAAGTTATTTGAATTAATTAAGAATTATGAATAATCCCTAACTAATCTCTGGCTAATACCCACTCACGGCGCGACGTGTAGCAGCGGCGATCAACATGCTTTACATGCATAGCACCGCGAGCCCTTAACTTACATTATCAAATCAGGGGAACGGCGGTGGCACACACGCTTTTATCCTTAATCGTTTGATCAAAGATCGGATGGCTGAGGATACACCTGTGGTTTTAAATCAAGTAACAGATATATAAACATGCCTAATAATCTTAGTCATCCATCTAAAATGCTCGGATGGACGGCTGAGATGGGCTGAGTTCTTCCTTGAGGATGAATGTGAACCGTCCACAATCGCAGGGGAGATCCAAGCCCAATCTTGTATAGATTCATTCAAGACTCAACCCACACCATCTAAAGGACCAGAGTGGCCAATCCAACGGTGGATTTCACTTGCAATGAAAATTTCTTTCACAAAGGACCAACACCTCTTAGCCTAAGTGGTCAGAAAATTAATAACGTCACTAGAGATGAGTATAGGTGCTCGAGATTGATGACGTAGCTTCATCTAGTGGAGACTAAACCCTGTTGAAGTTCCTAAGTGTTGAGGTTGAGTGGATGAATGGGTGGACCAACTCCTCTTGATCTCCCTTACAGCTTTGTTTGAATTGAGTTCTTCCTTGGTATGGGAACTCAATTGGATACTTGGGCTGACTCGACTTAGCTCCTAGACCAAGTGTGCAAGTGGAATTTAAGTGGGATCAAGTATAGAAGAAGTTGAGAATTTAATGGACCTCCCCTATTTTGCGCTCTGCAAAATTGAAGAATCAATAACCCAAATCCTCTCTAGGGGCCTTGGGAAAGCTCTCTAATGTTTACTAATTCTCTCTAGGCTCCAATCGATGAAGTGGCAATGAAAATTTTAGTGGATTAGGGGGAGTATATCTCCCGCTATGGTAATCGGATGGCTGATAATGAGCTTGCCATTTTGATCCAATTGACCATATGGGATGAGTTATTTTGGCTGTTAGAGCAATGCACATGGTCGGTTTGGACAGGGGAGTGGAATGCTAGCTCCCATGTGCATCCAATTGAGCTTTGGGGGAGTTTGGAAATTGAATTTCATGCTATGGGGTCGGGTTTGGTCCATGGGCCAAATGGGTAGACCTAAACCTATTGGGTTGGGTGCACCACTCATCACTAGGTCCCTTTGAGCTTTTAAAAGAGCCTCAAGTTATTGTGATGAGTGTATAACCAAAATACCCATGGGCTAGGCCAAACTTTGTTCTATGGCCTAAGGGTATAATGGCCATTTTTGCTATTTTTTTCAATTTGGGTATGTTTGGTATGTTGAGAAAATAGGTTGGGCCAAGTTTTAATGGATTTGGAATCCATTTGATAGGATTTGACTCATGTTGACCCATTTAGGTCAAAATGGGTCAACTTGGGTCAAGTTGACCAATAGGTCAAATTGGGTCAAACCAAGGGTTAGGTTAAGTTCATAAGACCATTTGAAATATTTTGGTGCCTTCGGTTTGGTTCAATTTGTTATAGATTTGGTTTTGGCTCATATGACTCATTTAGGTCAAATGGGTGTCAAGTTGACCTATTTGACCCATTTGACCTATTTGGGTTAGGTCAAGGGTAGGTTTAGGTTTGATTAGTTATATGGAGTGGATTGGTATCTTTGTTTCTAATCAATTTGAGTTAGGCTCAATTTTGGCTCAACATGACCCCTTCATGTTTTGGTCAAATTCAACAAGTGATTTGGGATGGACTTGACCCATTGGTTTCAATCAATTTGGCTTAGATCAAATTTTGATATATTTTGATCCTTTAGGTTAAATTGGGTCAACTTGGGTCAAGTAGGCCAATTGGGCTAGGTTAGGCTCAAATGTTGGCTTGGTCAAGTTCAAACATAGGTCATGAGTGAACTTAAATCAATGGTTTCAATCAATTTGGCCTATGGTAGATTTTTGCTATGTTAGGTTTCATTTTAGACTAAGTGTTGACTTGGTCAACCCTTACGTTTGACTCGATTTGAAGCAATACGTAACCGGAACGAAGTATGATGATTTTTATCATGATGAGAGGATATATGAGTTTGGTTCAATCCAATTTGGTTAGGATCAAAGTTGGCTCATAAGGGTACTTTAGGTCACTTTAGGTTAGGTGAGACTAAGTGGGTCAAATGGCTTGGTCAAAGCTTGATTTGAAGTTGATTGATCTTGTATATGGACTTATGATTGAAATATAATTCCATTTACAAGTGGTTTGAAGTCAAATGGAATTTGATCCTTTTGAAAGTTTCATATTCAAAGGAAGAATATGAAGGGGCCTTGGGTTTGATTTTTGATTGTTTTATTGAGGCTTGGATTTATGTATGAGCTCATGATTGTAGGATTGATTGAACCATGAGAGAAAATCAATAGTTTGTCTTGATTTGAAATGATTTGGCTAAGTTCAAGATTTCATCTTAGAAGGCTTAGATTTGATTTTGAGTGGATTTGAGTTTGATTTTTGGAGTTGGTTTTGATTGTTTGAATTTATATTTCATTTATATATGTGAGTATAAATGAGAATATAAAATTGAGAAAATTTCAAGATTTGAAAGAGTTTAATCATGATTTGGGTTAAATCCATTAAAGAGAATTTAAAGGATTTAAAGGAATTTTTAATTTGAAATTTAATTTTTGAGTTGGATTTGATTGGTTTATATTTATATTTCATTTTATATGGGAACATAAATGAGAATACAAATATATTTTGAGAAAATTCCATTATTTGAATAGGTTTGATCAAATTTTAGGTTAAATCCATTAATGAAAAATTAAGGGATTTAAGGAAATTTTAAGCATTTTTAATTTGAAATTAATTTTTGTCTTTGATTGGATTGAGTTATATGTATATTTAATTTATATATGAGAATATAAAGGAGGATATAAATAAGTTTTGAGAAAATCTCAAGGATTTGAATAGGTTTGGTCAAGATTTAGGATTGATTTTGGCTAAGTCCTTTAATGGAAATTAAAGGGATTTAAGGAAATTTTCATGAATTGATTTTGAATTTTGAATTTGATTTGATGGGTTTGAATGTATATTTCATTTATTTATGTGAATATAAATGAGAATATAAATGGATCATGAGAAAATCTCAAAGATTTTAGTAAGTTTAGATCATGATTTTGGCTAAGTCCTTAAGAAAGGGTTAAGGACTTAGGAATTTTTAACTTAAGAATTTTTTATGGATTTTGATCATGGGTTTCAATCATGGAATTGAATAATGAAATTTATTTGAGTTTGAGAAAATCAAATGGAATTGATTTGGGGTTTGATTTGAAAGAAGGAAAGTGAGGAATGGTTTAAAAAGGGTAGAGAATTTTTCTAACACCCTAAGGCATGACCTATTCCTATGGCTATCTTTCTAAGTATTCTAGGGCTAGGTGAGAGTGTCCACCTAATCACTAGATGTGTCTTAAGACTAAGGAACTCTTAAAGCCTAAGAGAAGTCCTATGCCTAAGATGGAGGTGTTGAGAGCTCATCCTAAAAATGAGGGCAACATATTCTTGTTATGTATATCAATGAGCCTCCAAACTCATAGCAAATCTTATTCATATTTCATTTTGAATTACTTCAATGCATTGAATGTGATGGGTCACATAATTTAATTTCTTAATAGAATATTTTTCAAACACTTCATCTAGCCTTCAATTTTATTATGAATCTCGTTCAAGTCTTTATTTTTTTATCTTCAAATTGCTTAATTCATGATATAAGGTGATCCAATCATTTATTAAGAAGAACTGATCATGCTCATTAGAAAACTACATAACTCCATTGCAAGCTCCTTGCAAATTTTGCTTGAGTTCTCTTTTAACTTGTAGGTGGGCAATTAAGTATAACACAAATCTCGTACATTTTGATGTATAAGATATAACAATTCAATAGTTCTTTGAAAAGTTATATTCATGCACATAAATGAGCATTGAATTATAAGTTTCACTTGAATTTAATTTTTTTTACAAGTTCATTCTTTTATCTAAAAAGTTAGCATTTAATTTAATTGTTGATTTATACTTCAAATATTATATTAATTCGTTTGGTTCAAAATTTGTTTTTGTCCATAATCTACAAAATGTTGGCAGCCTCTGGGCATTATTCTCACATAGGGGGCTGCATCAGGAGTTACTTTGACCTACCCGCCATGCTCTTCTAAGCACAACGGTCGGTGTCTTTCAACACCGTGACCATAATCTTCAAACCCGCCATGCTCTTCTGAGCGCAGAGGGGTCTTCAAACTCATCATGCATTTCTAAGTGCGATGAGGTCTTGAATCACCATGGCAATTGAGTTGTTTAATGCTGCACTTACACCAAAATTAGAAATCTCAGTCTCGCCTTTGAGATTTATGAGTAAGTTTGCCAGTTTTATGTCTCTGTGAACCAAACGCCTTTCTCCATGTAAACATCCAGTGCCAGTAATAACTTATGAACCATGTGTGAAAGGATTGGCTCGGGTATAGACATTTTTTTTAACAACATAACTTCTACTAATGAACCTTCATCCACATATTTTAGTGTGATGTTTATCTGCCCAAATTCAAGGGTATAATATCCCCCATGAAATTCAATGCGTCCTTGAAAGCAAGCTGCCTCGCACTGTGTCTTTACCTAGTCAAGAAGTTGTTGCCTTTTCTCTTTTTTAAAAATGACATTAATCCTCTTCAAAGCTAAAATTATGTGAATTATTATATGAATGGTCTTGTAAACAACACTATTTGACCCACATCCAATGGCTCCAAAAACATGCATCTCATGGGAAGAACAATGATATGCTTGTTCACTATGACCCATGTCATCAAAAATCCCACTTGTTCGCTTCTTCAAGCCATATTTAGAAAAGCTATAAACTCCACAAGACTTACTTAATGAATTGACAGTTCCTTCATTTGATACCATATATGAGTTGTAAGGATCCATTGACATTCCCATGGAGGGTCCAATCTCTACATCAAATAAAGGCTGTAGTTTTTTTTAGTGCCTCTAAACCAGGCATAATGAATTCTTGCAGATGAACTCTCAAAATCAAAATTAAAGTCAAAATTAATTAACCTTACTGAAAAAACTACATTTAACTTCAAAATACCATATTCAGAGTAATCAATCAACAACCCCATCCAAGAAAGCATATTACCACCAACCAGAGACTTCTTAGGATGGATTTCAAAGTTAACGGAGAAGAATTTGTAGTGTATTGGCATAATATAGAAGAAATCGAGCTTTGCTTCATCACTGACACCACCGCCGGCCTTCTTGGCTGCAGCTCTCAGGTTCTTCTGCTTGATGAATGATGGAATATTCTCCACCTACCTTGCAACCCGAATATGGCACTTCCTGATTAAGACCCTAGCACGGTGAATGAACTTGGCTATTCCAGACTTGAAGACCTGGGTTTGCAGCCTGCGCTCCAAGAAGTTTTCCATAGTCAGAGCTAAGACATAGTCAAGCTTGTTCTGCCCCTCCTCCAAAAGCTTGTATCTAAACATCCGATGAAACAAAGATTTTGAGCTAGAGAGGAACTGATGTGAGGTGTTGGACCTCGCATTTGGCTTCAAGCTCGTTCTAAATAGGAGGGTGGAGAACGACTGTGAGGTTAATCGCTAGGGAGACAAAGAAAGTCTGTTGGCTTTTCTTTTTTTTTTTCATGTTTTTGGCCTTGCCTGTGTGTATTGGATGAACGAGAAGATAAGGAAATAAGAAGTCTTCACATGGGTAGTATGGGAAAGGTGACATGGCAGCCTATTTTTGGTTGAATGGGAGGTGGAGGTATAGGGATGGGAGGCTGCAAGTTCCAAGGTGTTGACCAGATGTGATTAAGAGATAATTATGTAGATTTATCTTGAAATATATGCTAATTTTGAGAAAATTTTAAGCGCAATAATCTTAATCAAATTGGATGTCTATTCTAGGTAATTTTGATGTTCTAAATGCAACAATACAGTTCATTTTGCGATTGGAGGTCATTTGGTTCAATTCGACGCCGAATTAGGTCACTTTCAATTCAAAAATACGTATTATTATTTCCGACTGCTTGACGTTCACGTAGAATTGTCCAAATTGAGTGTGGATAGTCTTGTTTGATAGGTTTTGATATTTTGACAATAAATGCATAATCAATTTCATGAACGAAGATTATTTGTATAACGTCATGGCTTCCTGACCTTGATATGCATGTTAGCACGTCGATGAACTTCTTTCTTGATCGATCGACCATCAATTTTAATATATATATATATATATATATATATATATATATATATATATATATATATATATATATATATATATATATATATATATATATATATATATATATATTGATCAATTTTGATGTTCTGAACGTGATGGAAAAGTCCGTTTATCGATCGAAAGTTATTTCAACTAATTATGGTGATATCGAGTGTTTTCAGCTTCGATTTATGTGTTATCACTTTTGATAATTTGATATTTGCACATACTCATCTGAATTGAGCATGGATAGCCTCATTTAATAGTTTTTAATATTTCAAAGCTAACGACATGATCAATTTTATGAACGGTGATCATTTAGGCATCATCACAGTCTCTCGGCTCTGATATGCGCATAGCCGCTTTAATGACTCAACCTCATAATTAGTCAACTATTAGATTATGCAAGATCTGTGATCAATTTTGATGTTTTGAATGCGGTGACAACATCTATTCATCAATCGGAGATCATTTGACCCACTTTTGGTGACATCCAGTGAATTTTTGCTTCGATTTGCATGTTGTTGCATCTGAAGCCCATCGAAATTGTCTTGTGAGCTTGACTCAACTTATGTAGTACATATTGAGGTCAATAAATGCCCCCTAATAAATATGGTTCGCGCATGGAGCGAGTCATGTTTGGTGAAAATTTGTTGACGCATTATGCTGGCCATGGATCTTGAATCACTTCAGCTTCTATTTCAATAGCTTTTGAGGCTTTGATGGGATTTGTCATTATTATGATTCCTCATTTTCATCAAGCTTAATGATAGTATTGACCAATTTTTCCTGATTAACTTATCGAATGGATAAGAGCTTCTTCCACCATATACTCTCTCCTTCAATGGATTTGCTGAAAATATCTTACTTTTGTGTCTTTGTAGATTTGGATTTCCTCCGACCTTGGCTTCATGCTTGATTAAGTTTTGTGGAGGGATTGATTTATTCACTTTGGGATTTGAAATTCCTTATGTCTTAGCTTTAAGCTTGATGGACTTGATGAAGGATTGACCTAATTTGTCCATATTGAGTGTTAGGAAGTGTATGTAAGCCCTAAGTCCTGTGCTTGCTGCTTTGATGGACTCGTTGAAGGGTACATATAGATGACCCAGTCTTCTAGCTTATATTAAGTCAATGTTGAGTTATCAGATTCGCAATGTGTGCTTTAATAGACTAAATAACTATAAAATTCCTTTAGTTCGGCCATCGACGTTGTATGAACTATGAAATTATTCCCTCGGTCCTGTGCTTTTTGCTCTGATGGACTTGAGGAGGAGATTGGCTTTGATCTGTGCTTTGTGTTTGATCAGATCAATTGAGAATAGATTGAAATATCACCTTGGAGATAATATAAATATTGACTTGAGGGAGCTTTGAATTGAGAGTTTTCTCAGATTATCTTGATCTATCGATCAAGTAAAAAAATCTCTTGGATTCTAATTACTTGTAGTCACTAAGCTGGATCTGGTTTGAGATTGAACAGCTATCATCATTGGACTGATGAGCAGGGGCTCTTTTACTGCAGCTTTTTCTTTCAGCTTGTTGAGTGAGGAGACCATCAGCAACTCGACCATTTGTTGGCTTGTTGGGTCCAACCATTAGAACCTACTCAGGTCTTTGACTTAAGCTATGGTGGCTTGGTGGTTTGTTCATCAGATAAATGAACATGGGCTCTTTCATCTGGCCTTTTTTGTGGCTTGTTGAGCGAAGAGAACGTCAGCAACTCATCCATTTATGGCTTATTTAGTTTGACCTTTAGAACCCATCAATGTCCTAGACTTTAGGATGTAGAGATTAATGTTTTTTCAACTTAGTTGATTAAAGTTTTTGAAATTGGGAGTTCTACTAACTTGATCTTCAAAATTTGATAAATCTGGGAGACAAACTTTTTATATTTAAGGCTATCTTTTTATGCATGGAAGTGGATTATTCTTGTCCTTGCAAGAGCCTACAACTTTAATAATAATAATTATAGATATATTCAGAGATTCGGCATAAAGCTCGATGTCAACCTGAATACATATGCAAGAAGACCTCACGTTTCACAGGAGAGGATTGAACAACCTTGATTATAAAAAAAAGACTCCTGTCTAATAGGGAGATTATAGATTAGTTACAAAGCTTGATTTCCTTTGCTACAAAATAGACATGATATGTTTTTCAATCATAATATGTATATATCTAAGGATCTCGGCTTAAAGCACAATGTTGATTTAGATAAATATATAAAAATGCCCCATGTCTAACAGGGGGGTTTTCGTAGTAACTGTTGAGAGAATTTGAAATATCTTTGGTCCTATGCTTTGTACTTTCGAACTTGTTGAAGTCTTCATCTTGAGAGTTTAAAATTTAAATTTTTCTCATGTCTTTACTCTGTGTTTTGGTGGACTTAATAGAGTTGATGATTTATTGCTGAGATGAAAATGCCTTCAATCATATATTTTGTGTAGGACTTGTTGAAGATCCAATCTCAAAATTTGAAATTTGTATTTTCTCCTGTCTTGGCTTCGTGCCTTAGTGGACTTGATGGAGTTGATGACTTGTTAGCGAGATGAGAACAGTTTCGGTCCTATGCTTTGGTGCTTTGATGGACTCCTTGAAGACTTCATCTCGGGGATTTGTATCTTGTATTTCTTTCTATCCTGGCTTCGTGCCTTGATGGATTTGATGAAGGAAAGTCCTGAATTTTCTTGAAGACTCGTCAAGTGATATGAAGTTACCTTCTGCCCCAACTTTCTACTTTCATTGGTTTATAGAAGGATGTCTGCCGGTGACCTAGCCCTCAGAGCTTGTGTTGGGTCAATGGCGAAGAGTCATTAGTCCTATGCTTTGCGTGTAACAGACATGTTGATGACATGACTCCCTTAGTTTAACCTTTGGCTTTGTATGAATATTGGGATGACTTCTTTGATCCTTTACTTTTTGCTTGTTTGGACTTGCTGAAGAAGAGTTTCCTTTGGTCTTTATTTTTTTCTTTAATAGACTTGTTGAAGGTGTTGATATTTCTCATTTAATTTTGATACCAAACTCAGCTTAGTGCCTTCTCGAGTGAGGATCATTTTATTGGATTTTGAAAAATGATCTTATGACCATTATGGATGATCTCACAGTCTGGGCCACTTGAACTCACAAAGTTGGAAGGATTTGGTGATTTAGATGCTCTTATCTTTGAGTAAATGAAGTAAGAGGATCTCTTACTATGGCCTTTGTGGCATATTTAGTAAGTGGACCTGCCAGTGACTTAGGCATATTTGGGCATGTTGAGTCTGATCTTATACACCCACTTGAGTCTTAGACTTGAGTAATTGTAGGAGGATTTTATCATCGGGCTGATGAGATTGGAGATTTCTTACTGTGGCCTTTGTAGGGTATTGAGTAAGCAGACTTGTTAGCGACTCAGCCATTAGAGTTTGACTTTATGCACCCACTCAAGCCTTATGTTTGATGTATAGATGGAAGATGTGTTTCCAACTTGATTTGTTGAAGTTTGCAGACTTGAAAATTTTCTTTTTGGTCAGCAAAACTTTGAGACTTGTGAACTTTGAATACATAAATTGAATACAAATATGGTGATCTTTGCCTTAGGTGCAATGTCAACCCAAATACAACAAAAAATACCTTATTTCACAGCAAGAGCCTGACATATTACTCTAAATTTTTTTTTTAAAAATGCCTCTATTTAACACAAGGATCTTTACAATGATTCACAAGTATGATGACCTCAAAATTATTTTTATTTTTACACTTATAATGGTCATATGAGACTTACATTGATCCTTATAACCATTCATTTGGGGATTTTAACCTTAGGTGTGATGTCAACCTAAAAATATATAAAATGACCCCTGACTAACAGGGGGTTTCTATTTTATCTTGGAAATGCTCATGATTCTAGGAAGCCTAGTGAGCATTCAAATCTACCCTATAATTGGGCTTTATATTTTTAAAATTAGAAATAGTTAATTATTTGAGTTGATATTTTATTAGATTGCTAGGGCTTATAATTATACAACATAAGATTGTGAAAATGCTTAAGAGGTGAGGATTTATGCTTGTAGCCTGCAAAGGGAAATAATAATCTCAGATCCTAAATTTAGGAAGCTTTGGCAAGAGCCAAAGCATGACCTAAATCTAAGGCAAAAATGGGTATATGGTTTACCTCTACAAGAGAGTATAAACCACCCGACTGCTGGACTTAATACTACATGGAGTGGCAGCCAGCTAACTCGTCCTACACTTTAAATCCATGTAGGCAAGTCTTATGCTTTACAAGATGGCTAAGCTATTGTTCATTTAGAAAAGAGACTAAATACTTAAACTCACTCTCTAAGAGACTAGAGCATGAGTGGTACTTAATCTAATACAAATTTTATCAAATTTATTTGATTCTTTTGGACTCTTTATTTTGACACAGGCTATGGGATTTTGTATGCCTAAATGAATGAGAATTTGATTATGGTCCAAATCAATAGAGACATGGGTGTTCTTCCACCAAAGGCTCTCACAGGTTAAGCTTTCATTCTCTGGCAAAGATGGAAGCCCCCTCTTAACAAGAGTGAAATAATATGACATGCATGATATTATGCATTCATTCATCCAGCTAAGGGGTTGCTAAAAATTTTATTATCTTGATTTAATTCCTAGGCAGTTATGTGAGGTTATGAGTTTTTTTTAAATTTTAGTTATGAGTTATTAATTAGGGTAGAAAAATTAATTTTATCCTAAGAGCTTACCACATCTAGGCCACACATTCAAACATCAATCATGAAGAAACTAGGAAAAGTATGTAATTCTAGTGCGCAATCTAAACACAACATCAAAAAATTTTATAGACTACCATAAAAGAATAAAAGGCAACTGTGGTTGGGTTCCGCCGTACACCCCGAAAAGAAAAAAAAAGGGTAGCCGAGCTCTACCCCTATACAACCTAAATTACAAAAAAAAACATGCTGTGGGGGTCTTCTTTTCTTCATTTCTTCCTTCTCTTTCTTTTGATTTGATTTTCTCCAAAGGCATCCTGCACCCAGGACTAAGCCTTACGGCCCACTCATCCTAATCCTCCATAACACTAATCCAATTCCTAATGCAAAATTACATTAAAATAAAAAAAAGTAAATCTAGCTACACAAAAATAAATGTTAGCTAAACACCATACCCAAGCAATTATATGAATAATTTGGACTTAGCACCCCACATGGGTAACAAGCCCACTATCCTAACATGAGTTATGCTTAGGCTAAGTAATCTGCATCAAACACATTTATATTTTTATTATAATACCTTAAAACCCCCCCAAAAAATATGATTGGGCTAATGTGACTAACATCTCTAAAACATACTAACATCGTCTAAAATATTACATCACAAATAAAACACAACATCGTCATCATATACTTAGTACTAGAGTGGTGACTTAGTATTCTAATGTGTGCTTAAGGCTTGTGTGACAAGACTTTACTAGGCTTCTTTAATTTAAATTTCAATTTGGAATTTGAATTTGTTTAAATTTGACCTTTGGGTGATTTCAATTTAAATGATATAATACTTTATTTTTCATTTTTTTATTTCACTATTATTTGGTTAAATGGTGTTTAGGCTTTTAAGAATGAAGAATAGAATCAATTCCATTTGTAGACAGAGCTCGCTCTATTCTACATCCTAACACCTAAAGAATCTAACTGAGGTCCTTAAGTATCTTAATTAGCCCATTTGAACTTGTGTAATTCATTTGATTTGATTTAGAATTTAGAATTTGAGTTTATTTAAGTATTTAATTGATTGTTTTTGGATTAGATGTTTTAGTTTAATTGCATCTTGATAATTCAATATCCTTAAAATCTAATGAAGTTTAAGTTTATTTAAGTTCATGTGTTTTTGATTGATTAATTTTAGATTATGTGTTTTGGTTTAATTAAATCTTGATAATTCATTATCCTTTTAAATTAATATCTAATTCTTTTCTTTGATTATGGTTATGTGACTTAATTTTATGTTTATTTAATTTGATTGTGGTTCATTTATTTGTAATTTGATCGGATTAGATTAATTGATATTTTATTTTGACTTTAATTGTATTTGATTCTTTGTAATTAGGATTTTATTTTTAATCTCATCCATTTGTCATGTTCATCAAAGCTTGGTTTGTATTTTGATTTCATACATTGGATAGTTGATTAGTTTATCTTATTAAAGTAGGTTGAATGAGATTTGATTTGATTACATATTAAATTGATGAGAATCTTTCTCAATTTAATTTAATTTGATTTGATTAGCTTTATTGGTCATGTGTTTGCTTAAGTTCAATGTGATTATGTGATTAGTTTAATTAAGAAGTGTATTTATGTTAATTATAAAGGTTTGTTTAATTTTCAATTTGATTTCATATTTGTTTAGACTAATGATGTAATTAATGACTTAATAATTTAAGTTTAATTTAGGTTTTGATTAGTATTTAATTGCATTTATGTTTGATTAAGCTTAGGTTTAATATGATTAATTTAATTAGCTTAATTAGTTTATTTAAGAGGTATAATTAATTATTAAATTAAATAAACATTTATTTAATTTTTAATTTGATTTCATATTTATTTAGGTTAATGATGTAATTAACGAGTTAATGATTTAAGTTTAAATTAGGATTTGATTAGCATTTAATTACATTTTATGTTTGATTAAGCTTAGGTGTAATATGATTAATTTAATTGACTTAATTTGTTTATTTAATAGGTGTGATTAAATTAATTAGTAGATAAATTAAGTGTTTTATTTGAATTAATTTTAATGTCATTTATAAAATTAATTTGGTTTATTAAGATGATGATTAATTTATTAAGTTTGCATTAATTAGATGTTTGAGTAATTAAGTTTGATTAAGGGTTATTAAATTTTTAGATTACTTAATTAATTAAGGGTTTGTTTAATTAGATATTAATGACTTAATGTTAGGTTTAATTTAAGTTTTGATTAATATTTAATTGCATCTTAATTATGTTTGATTAAGCTTAGGTTTAACATGAGATTAACTTAAGTTTGCGGGTGTGATTATTTTGGGGTTTGATTTAAGCTTAATTTTAGGTGCTTATTTAAATTAATTTGATTAATTAAGATGATGGATTAATTTATTAAGTTTATATTAATTAGATTTTTGATTAATTAAGTTTGATTAAGGGTAATTAAAATATTAAATTATTAGATTAATTAAGGGTATATTTAATTAGAGATTAATGACTTAATTTCCCACATGTGAATGATTTGATTTAGTTAAGTGTTTTACTTAAATTTCATTTGATTAAAGGATTACTGTTATTACCATCATTGTTATTAAGTGAATTAATTGTTTATTTCATTTAAATTAAGTTTGATTATTTATGATTAGAGTTTTATTGATTTGATTCACTTATTATGTTTGTTTGATTTCATTAACTTGTTTGATTTAATTATTAGGTTGAAATATTTATTGGTTAATTAATTATCTTATTCCAAATTGATGTGATTTAATCATATGTTAATTAAGTTTACTTTAATTTTGTTTGGTTTAATTAAATTAGTATTAAATAATTATGTTGAATTAATTTATTAATCAATTTGATTTTATTTAGTTTATTTAATGATCAATTAGTTTCAATTTATTTATACTCATTAAGGGGGATGATATGATTATGATTCCATGATGTTTAGTTATACTGGTTTGACCGATGTTAAAGTTTTCTAAATTTGTTTAATTTTAAGTTTGATTTAAGATTTAATCATTTAATTGAGTTTTATTAACTTAAATAGGTTTAATCAAATTTAATTTAATTTTCTCTAAGGATGATATTATTCTGATTTGAGGTCTGATTAATGATTGATTAAGTGTTATTTCATTTCTGATTTTGATTTGATATTTAAATTATTTTTAGATTATGTTTTAATTAACTCCTTAATAGATTAAACTCTACTCTTAAGTGTTTGTTTGGGATTCATTAGGATTCATAAGATCACATTATTTTCTTAAGAGTCCTAGATGTCAATTGAAGTGATTTAAGCCATTTTGAAGGTTTTTGTAAATTTTTGAATTTTTATTTGATTTATTTTATTAAAATGGATAATCTAAAATTCAAAATTTAATTTCTCCCAATCAAGAAATCATTTTTACTTGAAAGTCTTATGGTTACTATTATTTAACGTTAGTAAAAATCTTTAAAAATTTCAACTTAATCTCACATATATTTCTGATTTAATTAATAAAATTTGATTTTCACTAAAACTCCAATTAAGCTCAAAATACTTTATCAAATTTAGGGATTTTGGATTTGTTGGAACTCAGAAAGATGAATCCAACTAGCCCTTGTTTGCAATTTTTGGTTAAGTATTTTATTTTTTATGAATTTTTGAAGTTCCAGGTGATTTAAATTAATTTTTCAAAAAAAAAAATATGTGGCCCTGACATCAGCCATTGGGTGGGAAGATCGGTCAACCCACAGAGAGTGACCCATGGCTCACTCTAGACCATCAGATCGCACATCGGATGGTCCAGATCAGATCTCACGATCAGAGGCTGATCGATGTCGGACGATCGGCGACGATCGCACATTGATGATCGTCGCGTCGAGCGATGAAGGCGAATCCATGATCCGGATGATCCTTTCGATCCAAGGTGGGATCGGATGGCTATAATACCGGTGATGAATAATGTTTTTAGGCTTTTTTTAAAGGGAAAAATGAGATTTCTACGTGAAAATATATCAAAATGGACCCATATTCACATCGATTTGCACTAAAAATTTTTTATTTTCTAATTGGGATGATTTAAAGTAAAAATGCTGGATTATCTAGGGGAAATTTCTAAAACTATAAGAAAATTAACACAAAATGCGAGAAATCTTAAGGTCGGCTAAAGTTCTGTGAAATTTATCTCGTCGGGGATGGTTTTTGGCAGCAGTGAAGATCCGAGCAAACTCTTAGGTATGCGAGAAAAGTTTGAAATGATCTTTAACCCTTGCCTCCCTTTGAAACATCATCTTCTCCGATGTTCATTATCAGCTCATCTGAAAAAGTAATTATTTGTGATTTTGAGCTCAAAAATGGCTCAAAGAGGTGGGGGATGGATTCCTTTTTGCTTTAGAGAGTTTTTGGGGGCTGAATGGTGGTGAGACCAAGAGATTTAAAGCCTCATTTCCCCCTCCTTTAGAATGGCCAAAAATCTATTCTTTTTTGAATTTTTTGGCTCCAAATTGATTGTCATCTTGCTTGGGGTGGTTGGGATGGATGATGGATTGATTGAGAACTTTGGATTTTTGCTCTAAAATTCTCTCTTACTGCCATATGATTCGCTCAATTCAATGAAAATATTGGGGAGGAGTTAAGTGCATGTGATGGGGAGAATTAAATGAGGCTGGGTGGAATCCTATGTGGGGGAGGATCCATGAGGGGTTTAATTAGGTTGGGTTGATTTAGGGCTGATCACAAATGGGTTTGGGTCGGGTTTGATCAGCCCCAAATGGGTCTTGGCTTGATTTCAAGGGATTTGGCCTAATTTGGGTCATATGGGTCATATTGGGTTAGGTTGACTAATTTGACCAAAACTGGCTAAATTGGCTTGGGTTATGGGTTAATTCATGCTAAATTGGCTAATTGAAGATGAGTGTGGTCTTTGGTTTGAATTAATTTGGATTTAGGCCAAATTGACCCTTTAGGCTAATTTGAGCTAGGTTGGGTCCAGTTGACCAATTGGGATCGATTGACCAAATTGGGTTTAATTATGGCTTTGGTCAAGTTTAATAATCAATTTGGAATGAACTTGAGCCATTGGTTGCAATCAATTTAGGTTAGATCATGATTTGACTTGATTTGGTCCTTTAGGCTAATTTGGGTAAATTTGATCAAATGGCCAATTGGGCTTGGTTTGGCCCAATTGATAGTAATTGATCATCTTAGGGTGATCAACAATCATGGTGGAAGGTTTTGGTGAGCTTGGTTCAATCCAATTTGGGTTGGATTAGAAGTTAGCTCAAATGGGTCTTTTAGGTCACTTTGGGTCAAGTGGACCTAAGTGGGTCAATTGGTTTGGTTTTGGTTTGATTCAAGTTTAGTTTAACTTATATATGAGCCCTAGATTGAAATATAAATTCAACGGTAATCAATTTTGGGTCTAAGGGATTTTGGCTCATTCAAAAATTTTAAGTCAAAAGGGCTAGGTTGGGTTTGACTTAGGTTGGTTTTGATTTGATTTGATGATTGTAGGTTTCATTTATACTTAGATAAATGATCAAATGAATGGTTAATTCAAGAGAGAATCCATTAATTTTGACTTGATTTGGATTGAATTTGGTCAAGTCCAAAGAATTGGCTTAAAGGCTTATATTGAGTTTGGATTTGATTTTTGATATAGTTTTGGTCATTTGAATTCAGATTTCATTTATATTTGTGAATATAATTGAAAGAATACTTGATTTACAAATAGATTAATTGAGTTTGATTTGATCAAGGGAGTTTTGGCTAAGCTTATGAATGTGGTTCATATGACTTAGGAAGGGTTTTAGGTTTTGAATTTGATTTTTGGGTTTCAATCATTTGGAGTCAAATTTAAAATTATATTTGGAATTTGATTTTGAATTTGAGATTAGGTTTGAGAATTGAATCTAGGTTTGATTTGAGAAAGTGTATCTATATTGAGTTTAGGCTATAAGATAGGTAATTTCCTTAAGCCCTAAGGCATATCCTAATCTTATGATTAACACTTCCAAGTCTCTAAGCTTAGGTTAAGTGTTCACCTAGTCACTAGATGGGTCTTATGACTAAAGAGTTCTTAGTGTCTAGAAGAGTCCTAAGCCTAAGAAGAGGAGGTTAAGAGCTCACTCCAAAAGTGAGATCAATAGTGCCTATGGTGAAAAATTCTTATAAAAGAGTCACCTTTCAAATCTGTGAGGAGAAAAGAAAGAGAACACCCTTACAAAAATTCATCATGGTAAGATGCCATGCCGATCCGTAGATGTACTTATTCAGGTGATTGGATACATCATCAATGAAATAGTATACTATCTCGAAAGACAGAAGTCATTACCCTTTAATGGAACAAATCACCTCAATAAGGACTCCTAAGGATAATAGGTCTGCATATGTACGAGAGATTCTTCCCCTACTTTATATGGAATAGTAAAGTAGAGTTTATTTAAACAGGGTTCATTAAGTTCCCTACAGGGCCAAGCCCCTATAGTTAATTATATCTTAAAGGATAAGGTCCTTTAGGAAAACTCTCGATTAAGATAAATGATCATTTATCTCTAAAGATTTCAATAGGAAGGACTATCAATCGATTAGTTTATATTTTTGAAGGTCAAATGGGATTGATCAAAAGAGAGAGTTATTATTGAAGCCAATATGGGAATAAGTAGGAGATGCTCATGATGCTAGGAAACTTAGCGAGCATATCAAACTATCCTAAAATTAGGCCTTGCATTTTAGAAATTAATTTAGTTTATTTGAGTTATATTTTTCTTAAGAAATTTAGGACTTAAGATTCTTTAACACAAGATTAAGAAAATGCCTAAGTGGTGAGGGATTATACTTGTGGCCCACAAAAAGGAGAAGCAACCTCAGAACCTAAACTAGGGAGCTTTGGCCAACACTGAAAGCATAACCTAAATATAAGGAGAAAATGGGTAATTGGTTTGCCTCCATAAGAGAGGACAAGCCACCTGACATCTTGGACTTACAACTGGCGGTGGCTGCCAACTAACTCCTCCTATGATTTTAAACACATGTAGGCAAGTCTTTATGCTTATGCAAAATAGGAGCTATTTTATTTAAGAAAGACTAAGTCCTTAAACTCACTCTCTAAAGAGACTAGATCATGTAAAGGGACATGCTTCAAATAACTTAAATCTAATGCATTTCAAATTTCATTTTATTTCATTTTTGGACAATCATTTTTGACTCAGGCTAATAGGCTTTTTATGACTAATGCAT
Organism: Cymbidium sinense; assembly: GCA_021442155.1. Classification (NCBI taxonomy): domain Eukaryota; kingdom Viridiplantae; phylum Streptophyta; class Magnoliopsida; order Asparagales; family Orchidaceae; genus Cymbidium; species Cymbidium sinense. Next base: position 33,626,258 of record CM038226.1, on the reverse strand, counting down.
GAGAAATAAGATTATTGGCCAAAATCAGCTAGAATTTTAGGTGAGTTTCCACCATGTCCCTCAAAGGTCAAGCCAGGTTCTCTAGCAAAGATGTAAGCCCTCCAATTAAGAGTAAAATAAAATGCTGTTGTACATGATATTATAAAAAAAGAACTCATCCAACTAAGGGGTTTCTAATTCTTTTATCTTGATTTTAACCCTAAGCTTTAGGTGAGGTTATGAGTTGTTTAGTTTTAATTTGACTTGTTAAGTTGGGTAAAATATTTATTTTTTCTAAAGAGCCTAATCCACATCTAGGCCATACATAAAGCAAGGAAGAAACTAGGAAAAGCATGCTACTTAATGTATAAGTAAAATAAATATCAATCAATTTATAAAATTAGCGCAAAAAGAATAAATGACCGTTTGTGGTCGGGCACCATCGTACAAACTTAAAAATATCAAATTAGGTAGCTGAGCTCTACCCTTATACAACTCAGATTACAAATGAATTGAATTACAATTTAAACAAAAGAATTCATTATTATGGGGGGTCTTCAAGCTTTATTTATCTTTCTTCTTTCTTCTTTCTTTTCTTCTTTAGATCTTCCTTTGGATGGTTGAATGGTAGATGCTCCAAGGCTTCACATGGTGCATAAGATGAGATCTTATTACCAATGCTCATACTAATCCCCCCATAATAAGTCATTCCAAAATCCTAAATATATAAATTTTTTACATGAAAAGGAAATGCATAAATCTAACTAACACTTGTAAAACAAAGGTTAGTCAAATCACATCACACAAGTCCCAAGCATGTATATTGGACTTATCACCCCACATATGGGTGACTAAGTCCACCTGGCCTATGGATTATGCTAAGGGGTATAAGCACCTACAATAAAGAAGCATTTATATTTTTATTTATGATAGCGCCCCCTTAGCATAATCCCCTGTAGAAAAGAATAGTTGGACTAAGGACATCCTACCATTCATTCTACGAGCATACACCCTAACATCTAATCTAAAATATTCATTATAAATAAAATAACATAACATCAAGCCATGCACCGACCTAACCTGAAGCTAGAAGTGATGGCTTAGGCTAATGTGTGTTCTTTGAAGGTTTGTGTGGCATACTTAATTTAGGACTTTAGGTTCAAGTTTTCTAAGTGTGAAAAAAACATGTTCAACTTAAAGGAGGGTTTCATTTAAGTTGTTTAAGTATTTTAGTTTATTTTTATTTCATGTTTTAGTTAGATTTGGAGTGAAGCCTACAATTAATTACTAAGTTATAAAGAGAGGGAAAGAGAAGATAACTTCTTTTTCCTTTTCTAATCCTTAAGTAATATCTAAGGTAAGTTCACATTTTAGTTTTATTTAGGTGAGTGTTTTAATTAAATATTTTAATTAATCTTAAGTTTAGATCAACTCTAAACAAACCTATCCAAAAAGAAAAGCATTTTAAGATTAAGAAAAATGAATCAAAATTCACATAACATAGTTTACTTCAATCTTTCCCAATATATATAACCTGCATATGGATGGACCCTAAGCATATCTATACATGCAAATGAGAATAGTTAACACACTTCACGATGCATGTTAAGTAATCCATTTAAGAAAATTTAGAAGATTTAAATGCATGAATTTTCTTAAGTAGAAAAGGTTTTCCTTATCCAAAATTTTACATACATGCATGAAAGTAAGAAAGGTATAAGTGAGTACAACGCCATTGTTAACCAGAGGTGTAAGGTATAAGACCTACTTAGAATAAGCCTCATAAACCTTCGGGGTTGTCAGACTAATATACCACTTTCCTTAAGTACTAACATACATATAAAGAAATGAAATGGAAAAAGAATATGCAAAAGTTTACTTAATGGTTTCATTTTGTTTATGCAATTTATTCATGCAAGTGTAGGCAATCCTTCTTAAGTGAGAGCATAGGGATGAATAGGGTTTGGAATTAAGTAAGTGTTGGGTTCTTTTCAAATGAACCATACATCTTACTAACCCATATTGAAAATTATGCTAGCATAAGAAGGAGGGAAAGGCTACACTAAACATACTTTATAATTCATCACATGCAAGCTAATAATTAATATATGAATATCACACTTTCAGATTTAATGTTTTATTTATAGATTTTGAAAATACTTTGGATTTAGTAGTGATAATAGCCACTCATATTATACTTTAGCCAACACATGCACATTTGACATAAAGTAAACAATTTCTTTTTAAAACTTTGAAAACATGAAATCATGGATGCATAAGTCATATGGCATACAATTTAACATGTTGTGATAGATCTAAAGCAATGTAATCACATGAACAAACTCACTTTAGTTAATTGCTAAAGACATTCTTAAAGAATAAGAAAACTTAGAATAAATCAAAGTGAATTTCAAAATGATTTTTTGTTTGTTTGAAGTTTGATTTAATTTTAAAAGGGTGAGATTAGTTTGCTATTCCTAACCCATTCCCACATGTGTTTTGTATTTTAGTTTAATTTTTAGATAATTAAATCCATTTTTTAAGTGTTGATTAGGTTAAGGTATGCATTAAGTGACTTAATTAACCCACCACCTTAGAAAAATTAACTAATTAATTATGAGCCAATGAGATGACATTAAATCCACAAAGTATGTAAATTTGCAATGCACCTAGCAATGAAGAGTCCTAATGCAATTTGGCTCACAATTAAAAGTTAATTAAGCTAAGGGGTTTTAGTTTTAAAACACCCCTTCACACTTATGAAAGGGGGTTTAATTTCCTTACTTAGACTTAGGCTATTGAATGCCTAAGAATCTACCCAAGGTAGATTAATTAAGTTCTAGAGATTTTTATAATTTTTGAAAATTATTTAAAAGGGTTATTAATGACCCTTAATTAAGAAGGGGATTAAGGAAAGAAAAAGGGGTTTAGGGAATAGCTTAGGGGAAATACCCAAAAATTATTCCCTAAAACCCTACTCACTGGATCTAACCTTAATCCAACTTAAACATAGGAAAATCACTGATTACATCTTAATTACCCTTAATTACATGAAGGGGTAATTGGGGAATGAGCTAACAATTTCCCTAATCAAGGCCTCAATAAATCTCAAGAAAATTAGGGCATGTAGAGGTCATCCCCTAAAATGAACCCTAGAAATTTGATATTAATTAGTGGCTTAACATTCCCAAAGAAACCCAAATTCAGAGAAAATGGGAATTCAAAACACATTGAAAACAATTTTAGAATATTCTAGATGGAATTTCTATCCAAGGAATTTTTCCTTTTATTTTTTTTGATTTTTCTATGAGTTATGGTTTTAGAAGCTATATGGATTAATTAGGAATTAATTAGTGAAATAACTAATCCCCGCTTAATACCCAACCCACAGCGTGACACGTGGCGGTGACAGTCAGCGTGCTTTACACGTGTCGCACCATGAGCACCCTATTTAACTTATCACATAAGGAGAATGATAGTGGCACACACACTTTTACCCTTAGCCATCTAATCGATACACCTATGGTCTATAAATTGGATAAGGGATTAAAAACATGCATAATAATCTCAATCGTCCATCTAAAAATGCACTGATGGATGACTGAGATGGGCTGAGTTCTTCCCTGAGGAGGAATGTGAGTCGTTCACAATCAAAGGGGAGATCCAAGCCCAATCCTTCATGGATTCAATCAAGACTCAACCCACACCATCTAAAGAACCAAAGTGGCCAATCCAATAGCTAAGATCCTATGAGATTAAAATCCACTTCACATAAGACCAACACCTATTAGCCTAAGTGGTCAAACATTCACTAACCTCAGTGCTGGATTGAGGTAGCTTAGTGGAGATGAAGCCCTATTGAAGTTCCTAGCTCTTGAGGTTAAGTAGATGGATGGGTGGACCAACTCTTCTTCACTCCTCTAGTGGCTTTGATCGAATTGATCTTTCCTTTGCCTCTAGAACTCAATTGGATGCTTAGGCAAGCTCAAATTGGTCCTTGGATGATGAGTGTAGAAGAAATTTAAGTGGGATCAAGTGTGGGGGAATTTGGAAATCAAGGTGAGCTCCCCTATTTTGCACTATGCAAAATCAAGGAAGATGAATTCTCAATCCTCTCTAGGGGCCTTAGGATAGCTCTGTGAAGATTGCTAACTCTTCTTAAGCTTGAATCGATTAAGAGTGAAGTGATATTTCAGTGGATTAGGGGGAGTATATCTCCCCCTATGGCAATCGGACGACCAAGCTTAAGCTTTCCATTTTGATCCAATTGACACAATGTGATGGGTTGTTTGGGTTGTTAGAGGTGTGCACATGGTGTTTGGCTGAGTGGAAAGCTCCCATGTGCATCCAATTGAGGTTTAGGGGAGTTTGAAAATTCAATTTGGCCATGGGTGGTGGTCCATGGGCCAGATGGGTTGACCCAAACCCATTAGGTTGGGTGCATCACTCATCACTAGGTCCCTTTGAGGTTTTAGGAAAGCCTCAAGTGTTTGTCATGAGTGCATGACCAAAATACTCATGGGCTAGGCTAAAATTTGTTCTATGGACTAGGCGTATAATGGTGATTTTGCTATTTTTGTCAATTTGGGTATGTTTGGTATGTTGAGAAAATAGGTTGGGCCAAGTTTCAATAGATTTGGAATCCATTTGATAGGGTTTGGCTCATGTTGACCCATTTAGGTCAAAATGCCAACTTGGTCAAGTTGAACAATTAATTGGGTCAAACCAAGGGTTGGGTCAAGTTTATATGACCATTTGAAATATTTTGGTGCCTTTGGTTTTGGTTCAATTTGGTATAAGTTTGGTTTGGCTCATATGACTCATTTAGGTCAAATGGGTCAAGTTGACCTATTTGACTCATTTGACCTATTTGGGTTGTTAGGTATGTTTAGGGTTTGGTTAGTCATATGGAGTGGATTGGTATCTTTGTTTCCAATCAATTTGGGTTATGTTCAATTTTGGCTCAACATGACCCCTTTAGGTCATGTTGGGTCTAAGGTCAATTGGCTGGGTTGGGTGTGGTTTTTGAGGCTTTGGTCAAGTTTTACAAGTGATTTGGAATGGACTTGACCCATTGGTTTCAATCAGTTTAGCTTAGATCAAGTTTCGACACATTTTGACCCTTTAGGTCAAAATGGGTCAACTGGTCAAATAGTTAGGCTTGTCAAATGTTGGCAATAAGTTCATAGGTCATGGTGAATTTAGATCAAAGGTTTCAATCAATTTGGCCTATCTTTGGAATTTGTAAGGTTTCATTTTAGGTTAAGTGTTGACTTGGTCAACTCTAACTTGGTTTGACCTAATTTGATTGATTGATCATCCCATGATGATTGTTGATCATGATGAGACAAATATGAGTTTGGTTCAATCCAATTTGGTTCACTCATATGGGTACTTTAGGTTTCTTTAAGTGAGCTAAGTGGGTCAAATGGCTTTCAAAGCTTGATTTGGAGTTGATTGATCTTGTATAGGACTTATGATTAAAATAAATCCATTTACAAGTGATTTAAAGTCGATGGGTTTTGATCCATTTGAAATTTTATATTCAAAGGAAGAATATGACGGAGTTTTGGGTTTGATTTTTGATTTGGGTTTTGATTGAAGGATTGAGGTTTGAATTTATATATGAGCTCATGATTGTATGATTGATTAAACCATGAGATAAAATCAAGAGTTTCACTTGATTTGAATTGATTTTGGCTAAGTTCAAGATTTTGACTTGAAAGGCTTAGATTCAATTTTTATTTGAATTGAGTTTGAGTTTAGGAGATGGATTTGATTGTCTGAATTTATATTTCATTTATATATGAGAATATAAATGATAATATAAATTGATCATGAGAAAATTTCAAGAATTTGAAAGAGTTTAATCATAATTAGGGTTAAATCCATTAAAGAGAATTTAAAGGATTTTATGGAAATTTTAATTTGAAATTTAATTTTTGGATTCGATTTGATTCATGTATATTTATATTTCATTTATATGTGAGAACATAAATGAGAACACAAATATGTTTTGAGAAAATCCCATGAGTTTGAAGTGATTTGATCAAAGTTTAGGTTAAATCCGTTAATGAAAAATTAAGGGATTTAAGGGATTTTTAAGAATTTTTAATTTGGAATTTAATTTTTTCTTTGGATTTAATTGACTTATATTTATATTTCATTTATATATGAGAATATAAATGAGTATATAAATAAGTTTTGAGAAAATTCCATGGATTTGAATAGGTTTGATCAAAGTTTGGTGTTGATTTTGGCTAAGTCCTTTAATGGAAGATAAAAGGAATTTAGGAAAATTTCATGAATTTATTTTCAATTTTGAATTTGATTTGATGGATTTGAATTTATATTTCATTTATAAATGTGAATATAAATAAGAATATAAATGGATTATGAGAAAATCTCAAAGGTTTAAGTAGGTTTAGATCTTAATTTTTGGCTAAGAGAAAGGGTTAAGGACTCTGGAAAATTTGACTTAGGAATTTTTGATGGATTTTGATCATGGGTTTCAATCATGGATTTCAATTATGGGATTGAATCATGGAATTGATTTGAGTTAGGAGAAAATCAAATAGAATTGATTTGGAGTTTGACTTGAAAGAAGGAAAGTGAAGAATGGTTTAAGCTAAAAGGTAGGAGATATTCCTAACACCCCTAAGGCATGACCTATTCCAATGGCTAACTCTTCTAAGTCTTCTAGGGCTAAGGGAGCATGTCCACCTAATCACTAGATTTGTCTTAAGACTAAGGAACCCTTAAATTCTAAAAGAATGTAAGATGGAGGTGTTAAGAACTCATTCTGAAAATGAGATTAATGGGCACCCAATAAGTGTGGCGTGACTGACCAGGAGCACCATAAGTATTGGTGTTGACCGAAATGATCAACAATACTGAAAGATCACAAAGCTAACAAAAATATCTAATCATGACCGAAGGAAAAGAAGGAAACTAGAACATAGTGCAATGTGGCTCTAGTTATGTCCAAGACATAATAGAAGGGAAGAAATCCACTAAGGGATAGAGTGTGAACCTTCTGCTAGGGAAGCAGGTTCAAGTCATCTACAAGGAGATGAAAGGTTTGGTTTGATTTGAATCTCACTAAGGAGAGATCTCCGCTAGGGGAGAGGGTTGAATTTGTTTTAATTTTGTTAGGTTTAGATTTTTAGAAAGAACCCTATTGGTTTTTGATGGGTTGTACTGAATAAGAGTGATAGAGGCTAGGACCTAATTCAGAATTACCAATCCAAGAGGGTTATCTACTAAGCACATAATAGGACCAATCGGCAAGAGGGATGCCTTTCAGTATGCAGCAACTATACTAGAAAGAAAGCATTGTAGACTTCCATCCTCCAAGTAAGGACCGATTCTTTGGTAATCTAAAGAACATATTGAACCACCTAGGTGACTATTGAGTGAATGCCACTGGGACTTAGATCCTCAAAGATAGTCAAGATTGATTTCACTTTTAGTTTTTTATTTATTTTGATTATGATGGATCCCATAGGTTTTGATGAACTACGGTAGGGGCCATGGAAGACTAATCACCAGTTCAATTCAAAGGAGTAGTCTACCAACCACAATGTAGGACTATCAACCAAGGAGAAATGCCTTTTGATGTTGACCTCATTTTAGAATGAGCTCTCACCCTCCATCTTAGCACTTCTCTTTGACTTTAAGAATTCCTTAGTCTTAAGGCACATCTAGTGATTGGGTGGACACTTAACCTAGCCTTAGAGAGTTAGAATAGTTAGCCATAGGAATAGGTTATGCCTTAGGGGTGTTATGAAAATTTGCCTACCCTATAGCTTGAACCAACTCCTCACTTCCTTTCTTTAAGTCAAATTCAAATCAACTCCAAACTCATATCAACTTCAACTCCAAATCAAATCAACAATTATTTCCCTTTGATTTTCCCTAAACTCAAATCAATTTCAAATGATTGAAATACATGATCAACTCCAAATGATTGAAGTTCATGATTGAAATTCTAAATTCTAAATCTTTTCTAAGCCCTTTGATTCTATCTTATGGACTTAGCTCAAATCAAATTCAAGAAATTTTTTCATAAGCCATTTATACTCTCATTTATATTCATAAATATAAATGAATTATATTCAAATATCCAAGACTTAATTCAAAAATCAAACTCAAATTCAACCAAAATCCAACCTAAGCTTTCAAGACAAAATCTTGAACTTAGCCAAATATAAATCAAATCAAGCCAAACTCTTAATTTTTCTTCATGATTTAATCAATCCTTCAATCATGAATCCAAATATGAACATAAACTTCAATCATCAAACAAAAACTAAATTCAAAAATCAAACCCAAGTCGAACTCATGTTCACCCTTTGACTTAAAATTATCAAATGAATCAAAACTCATTTGACTTCAAATCTCTTGCAATTGGATTTATATTTCAATCATAAATCCATATTTGAGTTCAACCAAACTTGAATCAGGCCTTGAACAGGCCAACTAAACCCAATCGGCTCACTTGACCCAAAGTAGCCAATTTGACCTACATGAATCAAAATCCAATTCAATCCAAATCAAAGTGAATTAAGCAAATCCAAACTTCATGTCATATTTGTTGATCATCATAGGTTAATCAATTATCATGAATTAGGTTAAACCAAATCAACCTAGCCCGCTGACTAAGTCAACTCTTTAACCCACATGAACCCAAACTAGCCAAATTGCAACCTAAACCAAATTAATTGTAAATAAAGATACCAATCCATTTCAAATGATCAACCAAACCCAAACCCAGCCATGATTCAAGCCAATTTGGTCAATTAAGTCAAATCGGTCAACTTAGCCCGAATTGACCTAAATGATCAAATTGGCCAAAATCCAAATTAAATCCAAATTAAACCAAATTAATTGAAACCAATTGAACCAATCTACTCCAAATAGTCATTTAAAGTTGACCCAACTCTTGGTTTGACCCAATTTGACCAATTGGTCAACCTAACCTATTTTGACTCATTTTGACCTAAACGAGTTAAATTAACCCAAATTAAACCAAATGAACTTCAAATGACATGAAATTTGGTCCAAATTACTTTTGACCCATTTTAAATTTTCTCAAATCAAATTCAATATCAAATGAGCACTTTTCCCTTGGGTCAAGGGCATCCCATGAGAAAAAGCACTTTTCCAAGTGGTCATTTCTCTCTCTTGGCCACTTGACACTCATCCATTGGTCCACATAGGCACCAAGGACACTGATTTTCTGACCCAAAGAGTGGTTGGGGCAAGCATGACTCATGGGGAGGTGAAATCACCTCACCTCTCCCATTGGAACACTTGGTAGGAAGGTCACTCACCTCTCCATGGCTAGGACACCCATTTATCCTTCATGGCGCCACTTTCATGCCTTAGCCAACCATAAGACCTGTTGATTATCTTCCATTCCCAACCACCCAAGCCAAATGACATGAGTTTGGAGCCACATTTTAAATAAAAGTGGAAAAGGCTCATTTCACTTTTTCATTCTAAGTCTTTAGTGGTTGAAGGAAACCCTCATTCCTCTCATTCTCACTCCTAGAGCTCCCAAAAAAAAGCCATTAGCAATCATCCACTTCATTTTGAGAGAAATACTCCAAAACTAAGGGCATTCTGGTGAGGAAATGATGATCACTGGAGGAAACTTCATTTCAATGTAAATGCTAGGATCTAAGCTTAGTATATGGCTTCTTCCCTCACTCAACTATGCGCTCGTGTCACCGTCGTCACCGAAAATCATCCCCAGTGAGGTAGCCTTCAAAAACTGTAGTCGGCCTTAGAATATTTTATTTTGTGGATTTTACGTAATTTTTAGGAATCTACCCTAGATAATCCCACAATTTTACTTTAAATCATCCAAATTAGAAAATAAAATTTTTTCGGTGCGAATCCATGTGAAAATGAGTCCATTTCGACAAGTTTTCAATTAGGAATCCCATTTTTCATTAAAAAAAATCATTGTCATCATCGGTGGCGGCGGTACCATCCGATCCAGCGGTTCATGGATCAATGAGATTGCACGTGGATCATCTGCGTTAGATTATGTGATGTGATCTAAACCATTGATCCCGTGGATCGCAGCGTTGGATGATCTAATGAATCACGGTCACTTTCCACATTTGACCAATTTTCCCTCTCGACCAGCGACGCGCGCGCATGATCGTCGTGCGTGTGCGCGAATGCCATGCGGCACCATGCAATTACTGCCGCGTGGCCGCATTTCCACGTCAACACCGTGCGGATTTTCCAATTTTAAAAAATTAATTTAAATTACCTGAAACTTCAAGAATTCATATAAAATAAAATTCTAAAAAAATTACAAATAATTGCTTGTTGGATTTGTCTTTTTGAGAACAATCCAACAAATTTTACTAAATATTTTGAGCTTAATTGGGCTTTTAGTGAAAATCAAATTTCTTTAATTAAATCAAATATATATGTTAGATTAATTTGAAATTTTTAGATATTAAAATTGATGTTAAAATATACCTACCATAAAAAATCCAAGTCAAAATTACCTGTAGATTAAAAGATATTAAATTTTGAGTGTCAAATTAATTATTTTAATAAAAATAAATTACCAAAATTCTTAAATTACTTAAATCAATTGAAACTTTCTAAATTCATATTTAATGATAGAAAACTATAAAAATACAAACTTAAATTCATTTTAAAGATATCTTAGAGTAGAATCCAATAAAATTATTTCTAATCAAATTTGAATAGTAGATGTTTCTTAATTAGGGTTTATTTAAAAATTTAGTAACCTTAACTACTCTATAATGACTTCATTAACTAATTCCAAACTTCTCAGGCATGTTTGGTGGGATGGCTTCTGCCTTTCCTAATTTTCTTGGAATTTATTAATGAGTTAATCAGGGAAAATTAATGAACCCCCTAATCACTCTCTTAATGAAATTAAGATTAATTAAACATATGAATAGTGATTTAACTCCTCGATTAAGTTAATTAACTTTGTTTAAGTGAATAGGAGGTTTATGGAATAATTTTGGATATTTTTTTAAGCTATTCCTAAAACCTTCCTTCCTTAATCTAAACTTAATTAAGGGCTAATCCACTAATGACCTACTTAATTAACTTGATAAAATTTTCAAAACTTTCCAGAACTTAACTAATCCTTCTTGGGTACCTAAGCAACTTAAGGAAATCATACCTAACCCACATCTGTGGGAAAGGTTATGAAAGTACTTAAATTAAACCCTTTAGCTTAATTAATCAGTAATTGTGAGCCAATTGCATTATGTACTTTTCTTTCCTATGATGCATTACTGATTTAAATTCCTTGTGGTTTTATGTCATACATTGGCTCATAATTATTTGATTAAATATGTTAAAGTGGTATAGGTAAGGGCAATTAATGAACCTAATCTACACCTTAACCTAACCAAAGCATAAAATTAATCTTATCACCTAAAAGTTAAACTAAAATAATACACACATGTGAGAATGGGTAAGAACCACCAAACCTTCTCACACTTTTCCTAATTCAAATCAAACTCAAAACAAAATGAAATGTCTCTTTAAACAACTTTTGATTCTCTTTAAATAATCTTACTTAATAAGATTGTTTTTAGGAATTACTTAGAGTGAAGGAAATTACATGCTTATATCATTTTATTTCTTTCCTAGCATACAAAATGTATGTCATATGAAAATCATGCATTCATGCCTTTTCTAAAATCAAATTCAAAATGAAATTTTCTTTATGTCAAATTGCATGTTTTGGCTAAAATAAAAATATGAGTGGCTATTATCACTATTAAATTCAAAACTATTTTCAAAATCTATAAATCAAATACCTAAAATGAAAGTGTGCTACTTATAGTTTATTTATAAGCTTGCATGTGAATATAAAAATTTGTCTTATGTTTGCTTTCTTTGTTTCCTCTTAATATGGATTTGAATAAGATTTGCAAAGTGTGTAGTTCTTTTAAAGAACATAACACTTACTTAAATCTATTCTTATCCTCTTCCATATTATGACTTAGGAAAGATCCTTACACTTACACATATAAATTGCAAAACCAAGTTCAAGGATAAGTACAAACTTTTGCATCTTTTTTTTCCATTCATTTCTTTTCTCCATATGCTTGTATTTAAGGAAAGTGGTATATTAGTCTGGACAACCCCGAGGTTGCGAGGCTTTAAGTAGCCCTAAGTAGGTCTTGTACCTTACACCCCAGGTTAACAATGATATCGTACTCACTTATGTCTTTCATACATACATGTGTGCATGTGAAAAATGGATAAGAAAATCTCTTTTCTACTTAATGAAAATCATGCATCATAAAGCATTCAAATTTTCTTAAGTAGCTCACTTAGCATTCTCTTTCCATGTATTTCTTTTTGTACATGTGCTTGTATTTAAGGAAAGTGGTATATTAGTGGACAACCTCGGGTTGTGAGGCTTTAAGTAGTAATAAGTAGGTCTTGTACCTTACACAGTTAACAATGACATCGTACTCATATGCCTTTCATACATACATGTGTGCATGTGAAAAATGTATAAGAAAATCTCTTTTCTACTTAATGAAAATCATGCATCATAAAGCATTCAAATTTTCTTAAGTAGCTCACTTAGCATTCTCTTTCCATGTTTTTTTTTTGTACATGAACATGTATTTAAGAAAATGGTATATTAGTCTGACAACCTGGGTTGCAGCTTTAAGTAATAAGTAGGTCTTGTACCTTACACCCAGTTAACAATGGCATCATACTCACTTATGTCTTTTATACTTGTAAATGTATATAAAGATGGATAAAAGAATCTCTCTCTACTTAAAAATCATGCATACATGAAACATTCTAAGTTTCCTTAAGCAACCTCTCTTAGCATTCATCATTAAGATGTGCTAAATACTTGCATTGCATGTATATATGCTTAGGATTCATTCATGTGCATGATACATATGTGGGAGAAATAAAATGTTGTGTGTTTTGTGATAGTAATTCACTTTACATAATCTTAAAATGCCTTTCTTTTTGAATAGGTTTGTTTAGAGAAAATCTAAACTTAGGATTAATTAAAACACATAATAAAACATTCACTAAATAAAACTAAATATGAATCTACTTTAGAAATTACTTAAGATGGGAAGGAAAGAGAAGTTCTCTTCTCTTTTCCTCTCTTTACAACACTTAGTAATTAATAGTAGGTTCATTCAAACCAAATCAAATCATCAAATAAAATCAACCCAAATCAACTAAACAACTTAAATGAGACCACCCTTCTAAGTTGAACATTTCATACTTGGAAAATCCTAACCTTAAAGCCTAGCTAAGCATACCACACAAACCTTACATGGCACACACATTAGGCTAAGTCACCACTTCTAGTCCTATGTTAGGGCGGTGCATGCTTTGATGTTTGATTTTATTTTATGATGTGATGTTTTAGTTTGGTTGTTAAGATGTATGTGCATAGAATGAATGGTAGGGTGATTTAGTCTAATCATTATTTTATGCTGATGATTGTGCTTAAAGGGTGCTGTAATAGAAAAAAATATAAATGCTTTTGTTATGCAGGTGCTTATACCCCTAAGCATAGTCCAGTAGTCTAGGTAGACTTGGTTACCCATGTGTTAGTTAGATTTACTTTTCCTTTTCATGTACTTTTGTAATTAGGATTTTGGAATGATTATTATGGGGGATTAGGATGAGCATTGGTTATAAGTCCATGCCTTATACCATGTGAAGCCTTTAGCATCCACCTTCTAACCATCCAAAAGAAAGAGAAAGAAGAAAATAAGAATAACGAAATGAAGCTTGAAGACCCCCATAACATGAATTTCTTGCTTAATTGTAATTAATTTATTTGTAATCCAGGTTGTATAAGGGTAGAGCTCGGCTACCCAATTTGTTTTAGTTTATCGGTGGTGGACCATACATGGCATTTTATACTTTTTTAGCTTTATAAAATGTTTGATATTTTGTTTAGCTTGTGCTTTAGAAATGGCATCCTTTTCTTAGTTTCTTCCTTGCTTTGATGTATGGCCTCGATGATGATTAGGCTCTTAGGGAAAAATAAATCTTCTACCAAATTAATCAACTCAAAATTAAAAATAAGCAACTCATAACCTCATTTAAAGCTTAAGCTAAAATCAAGATAAAAGAATTAACAACCCTTTTGGATGAGTATTTCTTTTACAACATCATGCACAATAGCATATTGATTCACTCTTGATTTGGAGGGCTTCCACCTGCCGAGAACTTGACCTTTAGAGACATGGTAGAAACACACCTCTATCTTTTTTGGCCCATAATCTAATTTCTCATGCATTAAGCATAAAAAATCCTATAGCCTAAGTCAAATGATTGTCCAAAAATAAAAATAATATGTAATATAATTTGCATTATATTTAGGTCATTTGAAGCATGCCCTTACATGATCTAGTCTCTTTAGGGAGTGAGTTTAAGGACTTAGTCTCTTTATAAATAAATAATAGCCTAGCTATCTCAAATAAACATAAGACTTGCCTACATGTATTTAAAATCATATGAGGAGTTAGTTGGCACCTAGGGTTGTAAGTCCAAATAGTGGTGGTTTATCCTCTCTTATAGAAGCAATCGAATACCCTTTTTTCACCTTAGATTTAGGTCATGCTTTTGGACCTCCCTAAAGCTCCCTAGATTTAGGTTACGAGGTTGCTTCTCCCTTCTATGGGCCATAAGCATAAATCCTCACCTTAGGCATTTCCATAACTTTGTTGTGGAATTATAAGCCCTAAACTTCTAATAAAATCAACTCAAATAAGTAATTCAATTTCAAGAATGTAAAGCCCAACCATAGGATAGCTTAGGATGTTTACTAGGCTTCCTAGTATCCTAAATAGCCCCTACTCACCTCCATTTGGCTTGGATAAGAATTCCCTCCTCTTGATCGATCCCATTTGATTTGCCAAAAAATAAACTAATCGATTGATAGTCCTACCTATTAAAAATCTTTAGATAGATGATCATTTACCTTATTAGAGTATAACTTAATGAACTTGGTTTAAAATAAACCCTACTTTCCTTTTTCATGTAAAGTAAGGGAAGAATCTTGGGTACATATGTAGACCCATAGTCCTTAGGAGTCCTTATTCAGGTGATTAGGTCTATTGTAGGGAGGTAATTTTTATCTTTAGAGGTACACCTTTCTTTAATTTCATCCAATCACCTAATAAGAACATCACGTGGATCTATGGTGTCTAGACCAAGCATATATTTTATTTTCATTTATCCTCCCAAAGGATAGATGATGGTGAATATTTTCACCATAGTACATGGTTAAGTCTTAAAAAGAAAGTGCAAGGACTCATCTCTTCTAAAAAAGATAAGGAACCACTGGGGTGATCGATTACTTTGGGCAAAAAATCAAACCCGACCTAGGGCTGACTATTGAGTGAATGCCATTGGGGGACTTAGATCAACTCAGGAACAATTAAGATTAATTTGATTTTTAAACTTGTTTGTGATGGATTCTATTGGTTTACGATGGATCACGATGAGAAGGAGCTTATAAAAGCCTAGACTTATCTCAAATTTACTGATCCAAAGGGAGTAGCTTCCCGGCCAATGGGAGATTTATCCGACCAAAGGAGTGCCTTTCGATCTACAATGATCAATTAAAGGGAAGAAAGCTCAGGGACTCACATTCCACTAGAAAAGATCATTGGTTGGTTTCTTTGGGCAACAAATCGAAGCTAACCTAGGGCTGCCCGTAGGTTTGCAACAATCATGCTAGAAAGAATTCTTCATAGTCTTACATCTTTTAAAAAGGAATGACTGTCGGGGTAACCTGCTTGTGGAAAAATAGATTGAACCTGACCTAAGGGTGACTATGAAGTGAGTACCAACCCAGGGATTTATCTCAACTCAAGTAGTTAGGAAATTCCTATAGGGAGTTCTGCTGACACTACCCTAAAGATAGGATGCCTGCTTGGGAGAAGGGGCCCTTTGGGGCTTGAATCCTAACCCACAAGCAAAAATTATGTTTGTTTGTTTATTTTAATTATTTTATCATGGACCTTGTTAGTTTTCAAGGAATCAAACTGAGAAAGAGCTTATATCAACTTAGACCTATCTCAAGTTTTCTGAACTAAGGAAAATCGCATCTGTGAACAAATTTTAACCATAGGGGTGGCTAGGAAGGAACTATCAATCCAAAAGCAACCGGTAGTGTCTAAATGGGGTCACAAAGGACTTGATCCAATAGAGTGCCCACATGGGATGGGGCTAAAGGCTTAATCCAACACCTAGAGAAAATGACATGGCTAGTCATAAATTCAATAGGTATTCAGTGTACAACTCAAGGAGAAAGTATGGGGACTCATATCTACCAAGAGTGGTGTAATCACAGGGAGTCCTTATCGACATAGAATCAACCAACCTAAGGTGCAGGTTTGCATAATCATCTAGGAAGAAAGCTGGGGACTCACATCCTCTATAGCACTAGCTGGGATAGTCTATCTTGGCTCAGTATCCGACTAGGGTGACTACTGAGTGAATGCCACTAGGAGACTTATATCAACTCAAGAGTAGTCAAGAGGAAAGGAGCCTCTAGGGGACTTATCCTAAACCTCAAAATACTCAACCTAGTTAGAGCATGATGGCTAGTTCAAGAAGAAAGCACTAGGACTCACATCTTCTTAAGCAAAGTCAATCATGAGGTAGCTTACTAGCTGGGTAGTGAAGACTACCATACTAACAAGGCGCTCTTTGGTTTATAATGATCAAGTTAGGAAGAAAGCTCGAAGACTCACATCTCCCAATAAATGATCACTCGGGTGAGATACTAGTAAGGTAGCATGTAGACCCGACCTAGAGGAGCTAATGAGTGAGTGCCACAGGGGGCTTGCTCCCACATCAAATAGCTTGAGATAAAAGATTTGTATTTATATTTTCTGCATGTGTTAAAAGGAATAGGATGCCTCTAGGAGACTCTTACACCTACCTTAAAACATGTTAGGGATTTATTAAATGATATCGTGGATGACAACAAGACTTCCCACTAAGAAAAGATGTCACTTGGGTTTTCTCACACCTAACTTAGTTATGCTAATCGAAATAGCATGCCTCTCAGGTTCTCTTACACCTATTCTAATAGCATCAGGAGATTGTGTTTATGTTGTGAAAAGAGGGATATGATGCCATTAGGGGACTCTTACACACCTAAACATCCGCGGTGGATTCACAAGACAAGCAAACAACACTTGAAAGAAGAAGATTTGATGAATGGAAATCATTTTGTTCTTTTTTATTAATGAATTATTTTAAATAAGTTTTATTTCATGGGTAATATTTTTTAGATAGAGCCCATTAATTGGAAGCATCGGTGTTCCCCTTTACAATCAATAAGATGATAAGATCCTCCTTGGTAGGCATTCTCTATGTAGGGGCCTTCCCAAGTGGGTTCAAACTTGTCTCCCATCTTTTAGATGGACAACAATTGTTCTCCTTAGACTAACACAAGTTCTTACTATTCAGAAAGACCTAGGGCAGACTAGCTTATTGTGAACTTGAATCATTTTGGCCTTGTACAACTCATGGGTCTGGCACGCCCGTAGACGACTTTTCTCTAAACTTTTGAGCTCTTCTAACTACAACTTTGCATTCTACTCTATAGTGATCTTGTTACCTAATGCTATCCTTAGTAACGGGAGTTAAACTTCTAAAGGAAGAATGACTTTAGACCAATACACTAAGGAAAATAAGGTAGACTGAGTTGGAATTCAGTATGTGGTGCGGTAGGCTCACAAAGCTTCAACCAACTACTTGTTTCACTATCGTTTATTATCATTAAGAGTCTTCTTCAGTATCTGGATGAGAGTTTTATTGAATGCTTCTGCTAAGCCATTAGCTCTGGGGTAATAGATGGTGAAGTATCTCTAATATATATCATGTCTTCTAGTAAAGCTATTAATCTTTATGCTTTTGAATGCAGTACCATTATCGGATATAATTCATTGAGGCAACTATATATGATATGGTTCTAAAAGCGAAGCACATGGTGAGTGTGACCTCTCGAGTGGGATGGCTTCGCCCACTTGGAAAAGTTAGTCGGTAGCGACTAAGATGAATCGATGCCCCTTGGAAGAAGGAGGATCGATCGGACTACAATGTTCGGTACCCCAACACTCAAATGGCCATGAATCAATGTAGGGTGTAGAATGTTGGGTGGTTGTGGAGGACCACACGTGCACGACGATGGCATCTAACTAAGTCAGCCTGTCTGTGATCATCGAAGGCCGGTAGTATTCAAGTATTTTGATTTTGACTTCATCTTCAGATCAGACTGATGCACTCCACATAGACCTGAGTGTACCTTGGTTACAATGCCACAGGCTTCACGTTTGACAACGTAACCACATCTGGTCAAAGGATCGGCGGTATAGGGTGCCATCAACAAGAGCATAGGAAAGAGCACTCTATTTCACCTGATGGGCTTAACATTTCTCTTGAGGTAGTTTTCTAGTGTTCAAGTAATCTATGAATGGTTGCCTCCAATCTAGCTCCTTATCCATTTTGGCTACGACAACCACCCCTTCAAGAGGAAGTCTCTCGTTGAGTTTCTCCATAAGGGATAAGACTTGTTTATTTTTGGACCCTTATTGAAATGGACTCATCTTTCATGCCAACTCTTTGGCAAGTTTCAGCGCATGTTCTCTCTGTGGAACCTTGTAGATAGTGACTTCGAGAATCTGGGCCAATAGCTTCATGGTATACTCGTAGTAATGATGAAGCTTAGGTTTGAGGACTTGCTAGGACCCAGCAATCTGGTTGATCACCAACTGAGAATCCCCAAAGATGTTGATGCTCTGATCACTGATAGTGATGGCTAACTCCAAACTAGTGATTAAAACCTCATACTCAGCTTCATTGTTAGGTGAACTATTCCTACCCCTGCCTTTCTTGGGAGAATAAATCATGATGCTTCACCTTTAAGGAAAGAAACAACACTATCAAAATACATCTTCCATCAGTGGTTGTCAGCCTCCCCTAAGTTCATGATTTGTTCATTGGGGAGATCGTCAGTAAGTGGAGAATCAACAAGAAGTGGGTGTGCTACTAAGAAATCTGCTCGTGCCTGTCCTTTTATCGCACAGAGGGGTACAAATATGATATCAAACTATGAGAGTATCATAGATCAATGAGCCAAACATCCAGAAAGTGTTGGTCGTGTCATGAGGTACTGCAGTGGATCGGCTCTAGAGATCAAGTTCACTTAATGAGAAAGCATGTAGTGTCGTAGCTTCTGAGATGCAAAGATCAAAGCTAGGTAATGTTTCTCAATAGGTGCATAGTTTGCTTCAGCAGGGATCAGATGACGGCTGA
The DNA here is from genome assembly GCA_021442155.1 of Cymbidium sinense. NCBI lineage: Eukaryota > Viridiplantae > Streptophyta > Magnoliopsida > Asparagales > Orchidaceae > Cymbidium > Cymbidium sinense. The sequence goes on along the minus strand of CM038226.1, from coordinate 33,606,929 downwards.
GGTAGTAGAGAGTGCTTTCCTTCCCCTCATTGTTAGCTTGGGCCAACAGAGCACCAAAAGAGTTGTCCAATGCTGTAGTGTAAAGGATCAACGACCTGCCCAGGATAGGGACTGCGAGGGCTGGCGGCTTCACCAAGTATTCTTTAATATCTTCAAATACATGATGGCACTTGTCATTCCACTTGAACTTTGCATCCTTTTTGACAAGTGCTGAGAAGGGCTTGCATCTCCCTGATAAGTTTGAGATAAAGTATCATAGTGTCGTCATCCTTGAAAGGATCCGAAGAGTTAAACTCTGAGGTGGCATTTTTAATATAGCTTTAATCTTTTAGGATCTATTTTTATTCCATGTTGTTGAACAACAAACCAAAAGAATATCCCTGAAGTGACTCTGAATGCACACTTCAGGGGATTCATTTTAAGGTTATATTGTCTTAACAATTTGAAAATTACTCTCAAGTCAAAGAGGTGGTCTTCCTTTTCTAGACTTTTGATTAATAAATCATCAACATAACAATCAACTTGATGATGGATGAGTTCGTTGAAGATCTGAGTCATGGCTCGTTGCTATGTACCACCAGTATTTTTAAGGCTGAAAGGCATGACCCTATAACAAAAGATGAGCGGGTTCAAAAGTAGTGTTTTCTTTCATATTCGTGGAGACATCATTATTTGGTTGTTATAGATGACCCATCCATGAAAGAAAACACTTCATGAGATGAGGCAATGTCCACCATTAATTCTGGTATAGGAAGAGGAAACTCATCCTTAAGACATGCCTTGTTTAAGTCCCTAAAATTGACGCAAATGAGAATTTGGCCATTCCTCTTCTTAACTGGGACAACACTAGGAAACTAAGTAGGATATTTTCTTCCCTGATGAAACCAGCATCAATCAATTTCTTGACTTTAGAAATGACTTGTTGTTCAATTTCTAATCGCATGCATCTAGGAGCTTGCTTAATAGGGGTAACATTATGGTTTATTGATAGCATGTGGATTGCAACATCAGGAGATAATACAAATATTTTTTCATAACTCCATGCAAAGCAGTCTTTTAACTCAGTCAATAGCCTAACTAAGTCATTAGTTTCTTCTTCATTCAGTAATGAACTGATGTATGTCAGGCGAGGATTTTCTTCTATCCCGAGGTTAATTTCTTTTAGCTTATTTATTATTGAATGAATTTCCTCTTCAAATTGGCAAGGTTTCCTTGACTTGAGATCATCCGATCATCTAAAGCCTAAACACACATTCTCATAAGAGTTGAGGATGTGAGAAGAACCTAATGATTCCACATGGTTGGGTAATAACTAGGCAAATAATCTTGTCATTGATTGGACCCACAAATTCTAGTCTACTCTAATTGTGCTTCCCACACTTGTATTATTCCATAATTTTACAAAATATTCTATACTTGACCAACTATGAGGAACTAAATCTTTCACAAGATTTGGAACACAAGTAAAAGTCAAAAGGTAATTCCATTAATTCTTTAAAGTATCTTCCTCAAGTCTTGAGCTCTAGACTTGAGGATGATGAACCTAAAAGAACCTCTTTTACTTTGTGTCATTGAAAGACTTCTTAACTATCAAACCTTCAACATTCTGAGGTGTAAGTGAGGTTAGAGCAAAGGTTCCCAACTACTGCTTGATAGCTTCACATAAACCAGATTCGAATACTTTGCTTTGCTTGGAGGCCTGATCTTCGCCTCTAGCTGGATAAAAAGTCACCTCCAATGGAACCCACTGAGAGGGGTTGGCTAGTATACTAATCACATTAGACTCATCCTCCGAACTAAATTCCAAGTCTATGTGAATAGTAGGGGTACTTCTATGAACTGGAATACAACCTCTATTAGCTGAAGGCCAACTAGGGGGTCTTCCACCTCTGGAATTGCCTCTATTTCTGCCTTTACCTCCACCTGGTGGAGGTTGAGCCATCCTACCCACATATCCATATGATGGAATGAATTGTGGGTGGAATGTGATATGTAGATCCACTTCTTCTTCAATTCCCCTTTCTTGCTCACTTGGACTTTTCTTTTTCTTTTCATTTTCTTTTATCTTTTATTTTATTTCACTTTCTTTTTCTTTTGCATTTGCATTTGAATTTTGTCCAAGTTCACAAGAAAGGGTGTTTTGAGGAAGATAATAGGTCGCATCCTTATAGATCTCAACCTCTCTCACTGAGAAGGGTTTTTCATCCCCATTGACACGGTACTCAATTCCATCTTTTCTAAACTTGGTTTACTAGTGAAGGGAGGATGGAACAATCTTGTTTTGATGTATCCAAGTCCTACCAAGAAAAGTAGTGAATGAAGTATTCAAATTAATGATGTAAAACTTGGCTTCAATCTTCCAGTAACCGATCTCCAATGGTAACACTATAGAACCTAAAGCCTGCTCACCTTGATCATTGAATCCTCTCAACATCATCATATCTCCTTGGAGAGTATAGAAGTTGATCTTGAAATAGGTAGTGGGCTTTAGACTCATAATGTTTACTGATGCACTTGAATCCACGAGAACCCTGGTGAGTCTGAACCTATCCAAGTCGACTGTAATGTATAGGAGACGGTTGTGCTCCAAGTCCTCTATTAGAAGGTCTTCATCTATGAAGGTGATCCCTTGGGCTTTTGCATAGTCTGTTTCCTCACCTATAGTGGTCAGCTGAGCTAAGCATATCTCTGGATCAAGGAGGGCCTTGATTAGTGACTCCCTCATCTCTTTGGATAATATAAGGGCATCATATATGCTTAGCTTAGATGATAACTTTCTAAGGTGAGAAAGGATGTTATAGTCCACCTTCGACTGGTCTTCCACAAGCATATCCAATGGTGGAGCATCCGTGGAAGAGCTTCTCAACCATTGATGATGTTTCCCTCTAGAGGTGCTACCTAGGAGGTAGAACCTTGCCACTAAGGTTGACTTAATGTCTCAGGAGGCAATGTGGTGGCAAGTTCTTCCTACTTCAGCTCACCTCACTTCTCCTATGGGACTCTTGGAATCAGATGATTCCAAGTCTATCTCAATAGGTGAACCCATATATTGAGTTGGAAGATCCAACTCAATTAAAGAGGAAGATCAAAATTATTAATTTATTAGACTTGAAGAGTTATCGCTAGGAATAGAATAAGACAACTCATCAAGAGACAGATGTAATTCAAATTAGCTTTATTCTTCAATTTCTTGAAGTATTTGGTACAAAGTAGAAGTCAACTAGAGTAAGTGGTAAGGGATTTGATGCCCTTATGATACTACTAGAGGAAGAAATAAAGAACTATTGAAATGGAAGAAGTCATCATGGAAGCTGAAATGGAAGGTGAGTCGGACATGATCGATGGCTATCTTGGGCTATCGACAACATCTTTATTCGCTTTCGAGCTCCCACTTTCCTAGAGTTTGCAGCTTGCAAACCTTCCTTCAGTTTGGTTTGAATCAAGCACTTGCAGGAAAGCTTCTTGATCTTCGGATTATTTTCTTAGAGGTCTCAGACAAAGAGATGTCTCCTTCTTTTGGTTTTGGTAGGACCTATCCCCAAGGCTAATGGAACTAGAAGGTTGTTCCACAAAGTATTCCTTTGGGATAATGATAGACAATCTCTTGAAACTATGTTCAATCTAGTCCTTAAAAGTAAAGCAATCCTCCAAAATATGGCACGACATTGGTGGTAAAAAAGTTTGGATCATGACTTTTGCCAACTTCTCCTCTAGGCAGATGGCGAAAATTAGGTTTGTTTAAGAGATTCTCAAAGATTTTCTTGATTACCTCCCTCTTAAAGAAGAAGGTTTATTTAACTTATCTAAGAGTAGGTGGACCATAGCTACTGGCGATGCATACTATCTTGTGTGTATGGTGGGCGTATGCAGGTGGAGGCTAAGGTGGAGGCCAGTATGGCTACCTCGGTGGTGGCAAAGGAGGTGGAGGCTATTGTGGTCATGGTCATTTTGACTGATCTCTAGCTAGCTTCTTCCCCTTATCAACCACTACTACTACTCCAGGTTTCTTATCATAAACCTTTTGGGATTTTTACTTTGGCTATTGATCTGAAAAGGCAACTGGCCTCTCCTTGTACTCACCTTGTTGATTAGCTTTTCAAATGTCTTTATGGTGAAGCCCTTAAGCATGAAGGGCCGACCATGGATATTCTTCAAGAGAATCTTAATGGCATGTTGTTGACTATGGTTCACACTTCATACTTAGGTTGTGCCATCAGAGAATATAATCAACAAGTGACTCAGAGTGATGTTGGGCTAGAGATCACTTAACCCTTTATTGAGCTCAAATAAAATCTCTTGATAAAGAGTTACTCTAACTCAACAAATGTCCTAAGAACCATTGGGTAGTTCAAACACTAATCAAAGGTAATGCTAGTACTAAAAGAGTCTAAAGAGTAAAACATCGTTGCCACCATTTACAGCGGCCCACGAAGTGAGCTATATCTTCAAATTCTTCGCCATGAAGCTCTTGAAGGAAGGAGGCACAAAACCCTTGGGATCTTGGATGGCATCAATTCCTCAGGTAGGGTCTACCCTTTGGGCGATGATCCTCCCAGGCTTGAGCCAGGCTTCACTATTTGCTCAACCATGGATTTTAGATCTTCTTTTTATGGAGGTACTATCCACTACCTTCCTATACATACTAGTGCTACCTTGGTCAATGGGGGTAGTCTTAAGATCTAAGACATGCACTAGTTGGTGACATCATTTGCTTTGGGATGAATTAGAGGGTCTTGCTTCTAAAGCACTGACACTACTGCTAACAAGTCCTACAACTATTGTGCCATCCTATCAATCTATTTGTCTTTCTGCCTTAACTATTATCAGAGGTGATGTGTTGATTTTGTGGTGTCTCCTTGATCAACCTCATCTCCTTCCATAGCTTGCTAGTCCTTAAGAAGAGAACCTCTAGTCTAGGCCATGCGTATGCCAGCTGAATCCCCCGTCAAGTCATCTTCGTTGGGATCGAAGATGACTTTTTCTTCATCAGATCATGCATACCTTAAGATCTCCTTTTTCTCCATAAAATAGTGTGCAACTATCTCATCAAAGGATCGATCTAACTCTGCAGGCATGAAAAGCTTGGGGTATGATCACTTGTATTCGAGAGGCACCAAACCTCACTCGAGAGTCAATCTGTGGGTGTACTACTAGAAGAATGGTAATCGGCCTTGACTATAATGGGGTAACAATCCTAGAATGATCCTCTACTCTTGTACATCATGTCATCGATATCAGTAGTAATCACCATCTTAATGAATGGGTGGAGTTGGTGAAGGAATGATCGATGCTCAGGGTGCACACCTTGGGCAAAAGGTCAAGCAAGAGAGTTCACCAATGGGTGGTGTAGGAGTAGGATCCGTGGCCATGGGATCTCACCATGGGGCATTTCTCCGGATGGCCTTCATGGCCTTAGCTAGAATGGGTGATGTTGGAACATGGTGGAGCGGGTGAGTGGAGACACCATCGACTCTCTTTATACAGAGCTACCCTCTTGCGTGTATCATGGTATGATGATCGGTAATCTCGAGCTGGAAAAGTCCGAAAGGCTGGCCTGAGAACCTTCATCACTCTCAGCTAGTGATATATGATGTATGGGCCCCATGGGCCTCTCTATCGGATCACCTCCCTTGTGGGATATCATCATAAATCAAAAGCACAGATCCGAGCATGCATGCTATGCCTACTAAGAATAAAGGAAAGTGCATATGACCTCCTACTAGAAAGCTCATGTTATAGCACCGGAGGAGATCAAATCCTCTTGGCATCCTCTCTATCTAATCTTGAGTGTGGATGAAATGGTTCTCGTAACTAGTGATGTGATCATAGTAGACTTCATCTGTGACACGATAGCGCCTCTAACTCTCCGCTATCAGATGGAACCCTTTGGGTTCTTATTTCATGTGGGTAGAGGAGTGTGAGCTAGACTCATACTAAAATGTGGGAGATTCCAAAATCAGGGGAGCCACCTTGTATGTGAGTGTGGTGCTGCAGGCAATGTGGGCAACTCGAGAGATACGCGTTGGAACTATAATTCAGCTTGTGCTAAACTCAAGGTTGTGGTACTACCACACTTTCCTCTTCAATGAGTGATCTCTAAATCTAAGTCTACCCACGATGATCCGCCCGACCACCTCTTCTTCTTGTGTTGTGGGAATGCCCTCACAAGTGATGGCTCCTCAAAGCCATGGACAAAGTGGATAAAATGGGTATGATCCAAGGAGGTCAGTTCTGTGAGGGGGTTATAATTTCACATAGATTTTAAAAGATGAAGGTGAAGACAAATTTTTTGATCTGTCATTATCTGAACTGGCAAAACTAAGTGAAAGAGATCTGCAAATGAGAAACAAACTTGTATTAATTTTCTATCTTCATAGATTTTGAAGTTTTGAATTTTAAAAGTTTGAACCCACATCCAACAACTTGGAAGTGTTAAGTGGGGTTTAAATGAATTTGGAAAGATTGATTGAAAGAGGAATTTTGAGTATGAATCCAAACTTCAACAAATTTGAGTATGTTGAAATATAGATTCATGATTTTGATAGGATGCTTCCATAGGTTCATTGAATTTTGAATTTGAATTTTGTTTTGGATTTGGAGGACCCTTCCTTTAACAAATTTGGGTATAAAGTAGTAAGGGTCAAATTGATTTTGATGTTGTTTGAATGTTTTGGAGTTTTTACTTACTTAGTAATTTAAAGTAAGTAAAGTGATTATTTCTTTTTTTGAAGTTTTTGTTTTATTTTGATTTTGGAAAATTTTGGAATTCTTACTTAGCAAATTTAGGTATACAAAGAGAAGAAACCAAATGTATTTTTGTTTGATTTTGAAAATAGGATTCTTAGCAAATTTAGGTATGCTAAGAAAATCCTAAGTGTTTCATTTGTTTAGAAATTTTTGATTTTTGAAAAGGGTAAGATCCTTTAGCAAATTTGGTATGCTAAGGGAATCCTAAGTGTTTCATTTTGTTTGAAATTTTTGAAAGTGGGGATTCAACTTTAGCAAATTTGGTATGCTAAATATGAAATACCACTTGGTTTCATGAAATGGAAATTTCACTTAGCAAATTTGTATGCTAAATGAAATTAAAATGGTGTGTTTAAAATTTTGATTTTATTTTTGATTTTGAAAATGGAAACTTTCCATAGAAAATTTGGTATGCTAAGGAAAGAAGTTCAGGTGTGTGAGAAAATTTTTTTTTTTGGGTTTGGAAACTTCACTTAGCAAATTTGAATATGCTAGCTGAAGTTCTAAAATATGTTTTGAAAAGTTTTGAATATTGGATTTGGAAACTTTACTATGTTAAATGAAGTTCCAAGTGTGTTTGGAAAATTTTGAACTTTTGGATTTGGAGACTTCACTTAACAAATTTGGGTATGTTAAATGAAGCTCAAAATGTGTTTTGAATTTTGAAAATTTTTTTTTGGATTTTAGATTACTTAACAAATTTGGGTATGTTAAGTGAAGTTCCAAAATGTGTTTAGAATTTTAAAATTTTTTGGATTTGGAGAACTCACTTAACAAATTTGGGTATGCTAAGTGAAGTTCCAAAATGTGTTTAGAATTTTGAAAAGTTTTGGATTTTGATTTTGGAAACCTTACTTAATAAATTTTTGTATGCTAAATGAAGTTCCAAAACATGTTTAGAATTTTGAAATTTTTTAGATTTTTATTTTGGAAATCTTACTTAACAAACTTGTGTATGTTAAATGTAGTTCCAAAATGTGTTTAAACATTTAAAAATTTTTGGATTTTGATTTTGGATTTGGAAACTTTACTTAACAAATTTGGTGTATGTTAAGTGAGGTTCCAAAATGATGTTTAGAAAGTTTTGGAAATATGATTGTTGATTTTGATATTTTGAAAAGATGACCGTCATTCAACAAATTTGAGTGTGTAAAATGGAGATCCATTTTACTTTTGAAATATGATATTTTTATTTTGTGTGTGATTGTTACTTTTTGAAAGAGGGGAATCCCAACTTAAAACATATGTGGGTTATGCTTAATTAGAACTTCCTAAATGATATTTTTTTTAGTTGGGAATGAAATCTTCATTTAATAAAATTAAGTATATTAAATGGAGATGTTCATGTGCTTTTAAAATTTAATTTTATTTACAAATGAACTTTCCATTAATAATAAGTGTGAATGTATTTAGAAGAATTCATGTGTGCTTTTGAAAAGTTTTATGATTATGATTGTGATTTTGGAAAACATGATTGTTCATTTTATTTTGAAAATGAAATCTTAAAGTGAATTGAAAGAAGATATTTATTTATGCTTTTGGAAAATGTTATTAGTTTTATTTTGGAAAATCCCTACATGTAATAATTATGTGAATTATTAAATGAAGGTGAAGAAATTTTGTGGAAAATATTTTGTCAAGTGTATTTTTGAAAAAGGTGCTTTGAAAAAGCAAAGTTTTTTATGAAAGATTTATTATTTTTTAGGACGAACCTTTCCTTATCATGAAGGTGATAAGAAGGAAGTATTTAAAAGATGTTTCTTTTTTATTTTGAATCTTTTCATTTTACCCATTGGAGAAACCTAATTGGGGTTTTAAGACCAACAAGGAATACGGTCCTAAAAGTTAAAGATGTTGGCTAACTCAACTCAAGAATGAAATGAGCTAAGTGCCGACAGAAAGAAGGATAGTCTTGGATTCATACCAAAGTATAAATCCACTATCGATACTCGACAATGATCATTTACCAAAGATGGAGAGAGGAACCATCCCAAGAGTAGAGAAAAAAAAGGCATGGTGAAAAATTATTATAAGGGAGTCGCCTTTCAAATCTATGGGGAGAAAAGAAAGAGGAAACCCTTACAAAAATTCAACTTAGTAAGATGTCATGTAGATCTGCAGATGTACTTATTTAAGTGATCAGATACATCATCAAGGAAATAGTGTACTATCTCGAAAGAAAAAAGTTACTACCTTTTAATGGAACTAATCACCTCAATAAGGACTCATAAGGATGATGGATCTGCATATGTACCAGAGATTTTTCCCCTAATTTACATGGAACAATAAAGCAAGGTTTATTTTAAAATAAGTTCATTAAGTTCCCTACAGGGGCAAGCCACCATAGTTAATTACATCCTAAAGGATAGGATCCTTTAGGAAAACTCTCGATTAAGGTAAATGATCATTTATCTCTGAAGATTTCAATAGGAAGGACTATCAATCGATTGGTTTATATTTTTGAAGATCAAATGAGATTGATCAAAAGAGGGAGCTATTATCTAATCCAAAATGGAAATAAGTTGGAGATGCTCATGATGCTCGGAAACCTAGAGAGCATCTCAAACTATCCTAAAATTGGGTCTTAGATTTTAGAAATTGATTTTGTTTGTTTAAGTTGTATTTTTCTTTAGAAATTTAGGACTTAAGATTCTTAACACAAGATTAAGAAAATGCCTAAGAGGTGAGGAATTATGCTTATGGCCCACAAAGGAGAGAAGCAACCTCAGAACCTAAATCTAAGAAGCTTCGGCGAGGACCAAAAGCACAACCTAAATCTAAGGCAAAAATAGGTAATTAGTTTGCCTCCATAAGAGAGGACAAACCACACGACATCTTGGACTTACAACCACACGGGGTGGTCAACTAACTCCTCCTATGATTTTAAATACATGTAGGCAAGTCTTTATGCTTATGCAAGATAATTAGGCTATTTTTGTTTAGAAAGAGACTAAGTCCTTAAACTCACTCCATAAAGAGACTAGATCATGTAAAGGGACATGCTTCAAATGACTTAAATCTAATACATTTCAAATTTCATTTTATTTCATTTTTGGACAATTATTTTTGACTCAGGATAATAGGCTTTTTATGACTAATGCATGAGAATGAAGATTATTGGCCAAAATAAGCTAGAATATTAGGAGGTGAGTTTCCACCACGGCCCTCAAAGGTCAAGCTGAGTTCTCTGGCAAAGATGAAAGCCCTCCAATCAAGAGTGAAATAAGATGTTATTGTGTATGATATTATAAAGAAAAGAACTCATCCAACTAAGGAGTTTCTAATTCTTTTATCTTGATTTTAACTAAACTTTAGGTGAGGTTATGAGTTATTTAGTTTTAATTTGAGTTGTTAAGTTGGGTAAAAGATTTATTTTTCCTAAAGAGCCTAATCCACATCGGGCCATACATAAATCAAGGAAAAAAAACTAGAAAAAAGCATACCACTTAATGCAAAAGTTAAACAAACATCAATCAATTTATAAAACTAGGGAAAAAGAATAAATGGCATTTGTGGGCACCAAACTCAAAATATCAAATTGGGTAGCGAGCTCTACCCTTATACAACTTATTACAAATGAATTAAATTACAATTTAAGCAAAAGAATTAATTTTTGTGGGGGGTCTTCAAGCTTCTTTCTTCTTTTGTTTCTTCTTTGGATCTTCCTTCGGATGGTTGAATGGTAGATGCTCCAAGGCTTCACATGGTGCATAAGATGAGATCTTATGACCAATGCTAATCCTAATCTCCCATAATAAGTCATTTCAAAATCCTAAATATACAAATTTACATGAAAAGGAAATGCATAAATCTAACTAACCCAGTAAAGGTTAGTCAAATCACACCACACAAGTCCCAAGCATGTATATTGGACTTATCACCCCACACATGGGTGACTAAGTCCACCTGACCTATGGATTATGCTAAGGGGTATATGCACCTACAAGCAAGCATTTATATTTTATTTATTTATAAATCCCTCTAAAGAATAGTTAGACTAAGCATGTCCATTCATTCTATGAGCATACACCCTAACCTCAGTCTAAAATATTCATCACAAAAAAATAACATAACATCAATACACCTAACCTAATGCTAGAAGTGGTGACTTAGGCTAATGTGTGCTTTGAAGGTTTGTGTGGCATGCTTAGTTTAGGACTTTGGTTCAAGTTTTCTAAGTTTGAAAAAACATGTTCAACTTAGAGGAGGGTTTCATTTAATTTGTTTAAGTATTTTGGTTTATTTTATTTCATTTTAGTTTTCTTTTGAATGAAGCCTATAATTAATTACTAAGTTATAAAGAGAGGGAAAGAGAAGAGAACTTCTCTTTCCTTCCCTAATCCTTAAGTAATCTGTAAGGTAAGTTTACATTTTAGTTTCATTGAGGTGAGTGTTTTAATTAAATCTTTTAATTAATCCTAAGTTTAGATCAACTCTAAACAAACCTAACCAAAAAGAAAGGCATTTTAAGATTAAGAGAAATGAATCAAAATTCACATAACAAATTACTTCAATCTTTCCCAACATATATAACATGCATATGGATGGACCCTAAGCATATCTATACATGCAAATGAGAATAGTTAACACACTTCATGATGCATGCTAAGTAATCCATTTAAGAAAATTTAGAAGATTTAGATGCATGAATTTTCTTAAGTAGAAAAGATTTTCCTTATCCAAAATTTCACATACATGCATGAAAGTAAGAAAGGCATAAGTGAGTATAGTGCCATTGTTAACCAGAGTGTAAGGTACAAAACCTTAGGGTTACTTAAAGCCTCAACAACCTGGGTTGTCCAGAAATATACCACTTTCCTTAAACTAACATACATATAAAGAAATGAAATGGAAAAGGAATATGCAAAAGTTTACTTAATGGTTTCATTTTGTTTATGCAATTTATGCATGCAAGTGTAGGCAACCTTCCTTAGGTGAGAGCATAGAGATGAATAGGGTTTGGAATTAAGTAAGTGTTGGGTTCTTTTCAAATGAACACTACATCTTACTAACCCTATTCAAAACTATGCTAACATAAGAAAAGGAAAGGTTACACTAAACATGCTTTATAATTCATCACATGCAAGCTAATAATTAATATATGAATAGTACACTTTCAAATTTAATGTTTCATTTATAGATTTTGAAAATACTTTGGATTTAGTAGTGATAATAGCCACTCATATTTTACTTTAGTCAACACATGTACATTTGACATAAAGTAAACAATTTCTTTTTAAAACTTTGAAAACATGTAATCATGGATGCTTAAGTCATATGGCATATAATTTAACATGTTGGGAAAAATCTAAAGCAATTTAATCACATGAACAAACTCACTTTAGTTAATTCTAAAGACATTCTTAAAGAATAAGAAAACTTTATAAATCAAAGTGAATTTCAAAATGATTTTTTTTTTATTTTAAGTTTGATTTAATTTTAAAAGGTGAGATTAGTTTGCTATTCTAATACCCATTCCCACATGTGTTTTGTATTTTAGTTTAATTTTAGATAATTAAATCTATTTTAAGTGTTGATTAGGTTAAGGTATGCATTAAGTGAATTAATTAACCTTACCTACACCACCTTAAAAATTAACTAAGTAATTAGGAGCCAATGAGATGACATAAAACCCACAAAGTATGTAAATTTACAATGCACCTATAATGAAAAGACCTAATGCAATTTGGCTCACAATTAAAAGTTAATTAAGCTAAAGGTACTTTTAAAACACCCTTCACACTTATGAAAGGGGTTTAATTTCTTTAATTTGACTTAGGCTATTACACTTAAGAATCTACCCAAGGTAGATTAATTAAGTTATGGAGATTTTAGAATTTTTGAAAATTATTTAAAAGGGTAATTAATGAATTAACCTTTAATTAAGAAGGGATTAAGGAAAGAAAAGGGGTTTAGGGAATAGCTTAGGGAAATACCCCAAAATTATTCCCTAAAACCCTACTCACTGGATCTAACCTTAATCCAACCTAAACATAGGGAAAATCCACTAATTACATCTTAATTACCCTTAATTACATGAATGCAATAATTAAGGAATGAGCTAGCAATTTTCCTAATCAAGGCCTTAATAAATCTCAAGAAAATTAAGGGAGGCAGAGGTCATCCCCTAAAATAAATCCTACAAGTTTGAGATTAATTTGTGGCTTAATTAGGGAATAATTAACTAATTAACATTCCCAAAGAAACCCAAATTCAGAGAAAAAGGGAAATTAAAACACATTGAAAATAGTTTTAGAATATTCTAGAAGGAATTATCTATCCAAGAAATTTTTCCTTTTATTTTTTATTTTCATGAGTTATTATTATTTTAGAAGCTATAGGGATTAGTTAGGAATTAATTAAATAACTAATCCCACTTAATCTGAACCCATGGCGGTGGCGATGTGCACTTTACACACAGTGAGCTTTAACTTATCACATCAGAACGGCGGCGGTGTACACGCTTTCATATATCCCATTACACCTACGATTTATAAATCGGATAAGGGATTAAAAATGTGCCTAATAATCTCAATCGTCCATCTAAAATGCATGGATGGGCGGTGAATAAGTTCTTCTTAGGAGAGGCCATTCACAATCTAAGGGGAGATCCGAGCCCAATCCTTCATGGATTCAATCAAGACTCAACCCACACCATATAAAGGACCAAAGCGGCCAATCCAATAACTAAGATCCTATGAGATTAAAATACACTTCATAAAAGACCAACACCTCTTAGCCTAAGTGGTCAAAAATTCACTAACCTCATCGAAAGTGATCATAGATGCTCAGGATCAATGAGGTAACTTCTTCTAGTGGAGACGAAGCCTTGTTGAAGTTCTTAGCTTAAGGTTAAGTAGATGGATGGGTGGACCAACTCCTCTCTCCCCTCACTTTGATGAATTGATCTTCCTTGCCTAGAACCCAATTGGATGCTTAGGCAAGCTCGATTGGTCCTTGGATGATGAGTGTGAAGGAATTTATGTGGGATCAAGTGTGAATTTGGAAATCAAGAGCTCCCTTATTTTTTTACACTGCAAAATGAGGAAGATGAATTCTCATTCCTCTCTAGGGGCCTTGGGATAGCTCTATGAAGGTTGCTAACTCTCCAGGCTCCATCGATAAAGAGTGAAGTTAAATTTGTGGATTAGAGTATATCTCCATGGCAATCGGATGGTCGAGCCTAAAGCCATTTTGATCCAATTGACACAATGTGATGGGTTGTTTGGGTGGTTAGAGGTGTGCACATGGTTGGTTTGGCAGGAGGAGTTGAAGCACTCCCATGTGCATCCAATTGAGGTTTAGGGGGAGTTTGAAAATTCAATTTGGCCATGGGTGGTCGGGTTTGGTCCATGGGACAAATGGGTTGAGTGCATCACTCATCACTAGGTCCCCTTGAGGTTTTAGGAGACCCTCAAGTGTTTGTGATGAGAGCATGACCAAAATACCCATGGGCTAAGCCAAAATTCGTTCTATGGCCTAGGGGCATAATGGTCATTTTGCTATTTTTTTTAAAAATTTGGGTTTGTTTGGTATATTGAGAAAATAGGTTGGGCCAAGTTTCAATGGATTTGGAATTCATTTGATATGGTTTGGCTCATGTTGACCCATTTAGGTCAAAATGGGTCAACTTAGGTCAAGTTGACCAATAGGTCAAATTGGGTCAAACCAAGGGTTGGGTCAAGTTTATATGACCATTTGAAATATTTTGGTGCCTTTGGTTTGGTTCAATTTGGTATAAGTTAGGTTTTGCTCATATGACTCATTTAGGTCAAATGGGTCAAGTTGACCTATTTGACCCATTTGACCTATTTGGGTTATGTCAATGGTAGGTTTAGGTTTGGTTAGTCATATGGAGTGGATTGGTATCTTTGTTTCCAATCAATTTGGGTTAGGTTCAATTTTGGCTCAACATGACCCCTTTAGGTCATGTTGGGTCTAAGGTCAAGTGAGTTGGGTCTAGTGTTGCCAATTGAGGCTTTGGTCAAGTTCACAAGTGATTTGGAATGAACTTGACCCATTGGTTTCAATCAATTTGGCTTAGATCAAGTTTTGACACATTTTGACCCTTTAGGTCAAAATGGGTCAAGTGGGCCAATTGGGCTAGGTTAGGCTCAAATGTTGGCTTGGTCAAGTTCAAACATAGGTCATGAGTGAACTTAGATCAATGGTTTTAATCAATTTGGCATATGGTGAAATTTGGCATGTAAGATTTCATTTTAGGTTAAGTGTTGACTTTATCAACCCTTAGGTTGACTTGGTTTGACCAATTTGATTGATTGATCATCCCATGATGATTGTTGATCATGAAGAGGCAAATATGAGTTTGTTTCAATCCAATTTGCTTAGGATCAAAAGTTGGCTCATAAGAGTACTTTAGATCACTTTGGGTCAAGTGAGCCTAAGTGGGTCAAATGGCTTGGTCAAAGCTTGATTTGGAATTGATTGATCTTGTATATGGACTTATGATTGAAATATAAATCCATTTATAAGTGATTTGAAGTTAAATGGGTTTTGATCCATTTGAAAATTTCATATTCAAAGGAAGAATATGAAGGTTTGATTTGATTTTGATTTTGATTGTTTTGATTGAAGGATTTAGGTATGAATTTATATATGAGCTCATGATTGTATGATTGATTGAACCATGAGAGAAAATCAAGAGTTTGGCTTGATTTGAATTGATTTTGGCTAAGTTCAAGATTTTTCTTGAAAGGCTTAGATTTGATTTTATTTGAATTGAGTTTGAGTTTGAAGAAGGTTTTGATTGTTTGAATTTATATTTCATTTATATATGAGAATATAAATGAGAATATAAATTGATCATGAGAAAATTTCAAAAATTTGAAAAGTTTAAGCATGATTTGGGTTAAATACATTAAAGAATTTAAAGGATTTAATGGAATTTTTAATTTGAAATTTAATTTTTGATTGGATTTTATTGATATATTTATATTTCATTTATATATGACAACATAAATGAGAATACAAATATTTTTTGAGAAAATCTCATGAGTTTGAAGTGATTTGATCAAAGTTTAGGTTAAATCCATTAATGAAAATTAAGGGATTTTTAAGCATTTTAATTTGGAATTTAATTTTTGCTTTGATTTAATTGAGTTATATTTATATTTCATTTATATATGAGAATATAAATGAGAATATAAATAAATTTTTAGAAAATTCCATGGATTTGAATAGGTTTGATCAAAGTTTGGAGTTGATTTTGGTTAAGTCCTTTAATGGAAGATTAAAGGAATTTAGGAAAATTTCATGAATTTATTTTAAATTTATATTTCATTTATAAATGTGAATATAAATGAAAATATAAATGATTATGAGAAAATCTCAAAGGTTTGAGTAGGTTTAGATCAATTTTGGCAAAGTCCTTAAGAAAGGGTTAAGGACTTAGGAATGGATTTTGATCATGGGTTTCAATCATGAATTTGATGGGATTGAATCATGGAATTGATTTGAGTTAGGAGAAAATCAAAAAGAATTGATTTGGAGTTTGACTTGAAAGAAGGAAAGTGAATAATGGTTTAAGCTAAAGGGTAGGAGATTTTTCTAACACCCCTAAGGCATGACTTATTCCTATGGTTACTCTTCTAAGTCTTCTAGGGCTAGAGGAGAGTGTCCACCTAATTACTAGATGTGTCTTAAGACTAAGGAACCTTTAAATTCTAAGAGGAAGTCCTATGTCTAAGATGGAGGTGTTGAGAACTCATTCTAAAATGAGATCAACAAAGGGCTCCCAATAGTGGTGTGAATTACAGGAACACCATGTATTAGTAATTTGAAACTCAACAACACCAAAGAACACAACCACTAGAAATTATATTCATGAAAAGAAGGAATCAGATATAGTGCAATGTGGCTCTACTTATGTCCAAGGCACAATAGAAGAAATCACTAAGGGATGAGTGTGAACACTTGGAAGCAAGTTCAAGTCATCTACAAGGTGAAAGGTTTGGTTTGATTTGAATCTCACTTGGAGAGATCTCACGGGAGAGGGTTGAATTTATTTTAATTTTGTTAGGTTTAGATTTTTTGAAAGAATCCTATTGGTTTGCGATGGGTTGTCAATAGAGCCATGGAGGTTAGGAACTAGTTCATTTACTAATCCAATGTAGTCCACTAAGCACATAGTAGGACCAACCGAGAGGATGCCTTTGGGTATGCAAGCTAAGAAGAAAGCATAGTAGACATCCTCCAAGTAAGGCAGTTCTTTGGGGTAATCTATGCAATAGATTGAACCAACTAGCTAACTATTGAGTGAATGCCATTGGAGACTTAGATCAGCTTAAAGATCATAAAGATTGATTTTATTTTTAGTTTTATTTATTTTTATTATGATGTATCCCATAGGTTTGCGATGAACTGTATTGAGTAGGGGCCATGGAAGCCTGGACCTAACTCAGATTTATCAATTCAAAGGGAGTAGTCTACCAACCACAAGGTAGGACAATCCAACCAAGGAGAAATGCATTTTCGTACATGTTAACCTCATTTTTGAAATGAGCTCTCAACCCCTCCATCTTAGACATAGAACTTCTCTTGACTTTAAGAATTCCTTAGTCTTAATACATATCTAGTGATTTGGACACTTAACCCACATAGACTTAGAAGAGTTAGCCATAGGTATTAGAAAATTTGCCTACCCTATAGCTTCAACAACTCCTCACTTCCTTCCTTTAAGTCAAATTCAAATCAACTCCAAATCAAATTAACAATCAATTCCAACCTAACGATTTTCCTAAACTCAAATCAATTCCAAATGATTGAAATCCATGATCAACACCAAATGATAGAAGCTCATGATTGAAATTCCAAATTCAAAATCTTTTTTTAAGCCCTTTGATTATATCTTATGGACTTAGCTAAATCAAATCAAATCAATTCAAATTCAAGAAATTTTTTTGTAACCTATTTATACTCTCATTTATATTCACAAATATTAATGAATTATAAATTCAAATATCAATTAATTCAAAATTGAATTCAAAAACCAACCTAAACCTTCAAGATAAATCTTGAACTTAAAATCAAAATCAAATCAAGCCAAACTCTTGATTTTTCTTCATTATTTAATCAATCTTTCAATCATGAATCCAAATATGAACATAAACTTTAATCATCAAACCAAAACTAAATTCAAAAAAATCAAACCCAAGTTAAATCATGTTCACCCTTTGACTTGAAATTATCAAATGAATCAAAACACATTTGACTTCAAATCTCCTGCAAATGGATTTATATTTCAATCATAAATCCATATTTGAGTTCAACCAAACTTGAATCCAGCCTTGATCAAGCCAACTAAACCCAATCAGCTTACTTGACCCAAAGTGGGCAATTTGACCTACATGAATAAAAATCCAATTCAATCTAAATCAAAGTGAATTAAACCAATCCAAACTTCATGTCATATTTGTTGATCATCATAGGTTAATCAATTATCATGAATTAAGTCAAACCAAGTCAACCTAGCCCATTGACCAAGTCAACCCTTTAACCCACATGAACCCAAACTAGCCAAATTGCAAGCTAAACCAAACTGATTGGAAATAAAGATACCAATCCATTTTGATGATCAACCAAACCCAAACCAAGCCATGATTCAAGCCAATTTGGTCAATTGGGTCAATAACTTAGCTAAATTGACCTAAAGGATCAAATTGGCCAAAATAAATTAAATCTAAATTAAACCAAATTAATTGAAACTAATTGAACCAATATACTCTAAATAGTCATGAACTTGACCAACTCTTGGTTTGATTCTAACCCATTTTGACCTAAATGGGTCAAATTAACCCAAATTAAACCAAATGAACTTCAAATGACATGAAATTTGTTCCAAATTACTTTTGACTCATTTCAAATCTATCTAAATTAAATTAAATGCCAAATAACCACTTTACCCTTGGGTCAAGGGCATCCCATGAGAAAAGACACTTTCCCAAGTGGTCATTTCTGTTCATTGGCCACTTGACACTCATCCATTGGTCCACATGGGCACCAAGGACACTTTTCGACCCAAGGTGGTTGGGGGTGCTCATGGGGAGTTGAAATCACCTCACCTCTCCCATTGGAACACTTGGCATGAAGGACACTCACCTCCCTTGGTTGACACCCCTGTGCTTCATAGCGCCACTTTCCATGCCTTATCCAACCATGGGGAGCCACCTAAGTTGATTCTCTTCCATTCCCACCACCCCAAGCCAAATGGCATGAGTTTGGAGCCAAAATTTTGACTCATTTCACTTCACTTTTTTTCATTTTAAGGCTTTAGTGGTTGAAGGAAACCCTCATTCCTCTCATTCTCCCACTCCTAGAGCTCCCAAAGCCATTAGCAATCATCCACTTCATTTTGAAATACTCCAAAATAAAGGATTTCGGTGAGAAATGACAATCACTGAGGAAACTTTGTTTGACGTGAAGGCAAGGATCTAAGTTCAGTCTAAGGCTTCATCCCTCACTCAACAATGCGCTTGAGTCACCACGTCAAATCATCCTTGGTGAGGTAACCTTCAAAACTATAGCGCCTTAGGATCTTTCATTTTGTGATGGATTTTATGTGATTTTAGAATTTACCTAGATAATCCCATCTTTTTACTTTAAATCATCCCAATGAAATAGAATTTTTGGTGAATTAACATGAAAATAAGTCCATTTAAATAAGTTTTCACTTAGGAATCCCATTTTCATTAAAAAAAGCCTAAAATCATTGTTCACGATGGCGAATTAGCCATCCGATCCATGGTTCATGGGATGGACATCTCGACTATGTGGATGCGATCTGCCTTCGATCATGTGATGCAATTTGAACCATTCGATCATGCAAACCGTGCTATCAGACTGTCCGGATCAAACCGCGGGTCGATTTCTATGGTTTTACCAATTTTCCCACTCTAACTGCTGATGTGGCACCGAGGGTGAATCGTGAGGTGCCACATGGAACGCTTGTGCCATGTAGTACCACACATCAAATTGCATGGCTCCACATAGTGCCATGTTGCTACATTAGTGCCTTTGATTTTCTAATTTAATTAATTTAAATTATCTAGAACTTCAAAATTTATAGAAAATAAAATGCTTAACAAAAAATTACAAATAAGCTCTTATTGTCTTTAGAGGAATCAAAAACTAAAGTCCCCAAATTTCACTAAATATTTTGAGATTAATTGGCTTTTGGTGAAAATCAAATTTCTTTAATTAAATCCAAAATACATGTCGATTAATTTAAAACTAGATATTAAAATTGATGTTAAAATACACTTACCATAAAAAGTTTAAGTCAAAACGACCTCTAAATTAAGATATTAAATTTTGAGTGTCAAATGATTTATTTTAAAAAATAAATTACAATTCTTAAAATCACTTAAATCAATTGAAACTTTCTAAATTCATAACTAATTTTTAGAAAAATCTAAAAAAAAAATCAAACTTAAGTTCATTTTAAAGCTATTTTAGAGGAGAATCCAATAAAATTATTTCTAATTGAATTTGAATAGTAGATTTTCCACTTCAAATTTGAAATTTTAATAGCCCTAATTATTCTAATGACTTAATTAATTCCAAACTTCTTAAGCATATTTAGTGGGATGAGTTCACTCCCCTAATTTTCTTGGAATTTTTTAATGAGTTAATCAGAGAAATTAATTAATGAATCCCTAATCACTCTCTTAATGTAATTAAGGTTAATTAAGCATGTGAATAGTGGTTTAACTCCTTGATTAAGTTAATTAACTTTGATTAAGTGATTGGGAGGTTTATGGAATGATTTTGGGATATTTTTCTTAAGCTATTCCCTAAACCCCCTTCCTTCCTTAATCTAAACTTAATTAAGGGATAATCCACTAATGACCTACTTAATTGATAAAATTTTCAAAACTTTCTAGAACTTAACTATTCCTTCTTGAGTAGATGCTTAGGTGTTCAATAACCTAAGCAACTTAAGAAAATCATACCTAACCCACATGTGTGGGAAAGGTTATGAAAGTACTTAAATTAAATTCTTTAGCTTAATTAATCATTAATTATGAGCCAATTGCAATAGGTACCATTCTTTCCTAGGATGCATTACTGATTTAAATTCCTTGTGATTTTATGTCATATTGTGGCTTATAATTATTTGATAAAATATATTAAAGTGGTATAGGTAAGGGGTAATTAATGAAATTAATCTACACCTTAACCTAATCAAAGCATAAAATTAATCGAATTACCTAAAAATTAAACTAAAACAATACACACATGTAAGAATGGGTAAGGACCAGTAAACCTTCTCAGACTTTCCTAATTCAAATCGAACTCAAAACAAAATGAAAGTCTCTTTAAACAATTTTTTATTCTCTTTAAATAATCTTACTTCATAAGATTGCCTTTAAGAATTAATTAGAGTGAATGAAATTACATGCTTATATCATTTTATTTCTTTTCCTAGTATGCTAAATGTGTATGTCATATAAAATCATGCATTCATGCTTTCTAAAATCAAATTCAAAATGGAATATTTTCTTTTGTCAAATTACATGTTTTGGCTAATAAAATAAAATATGAGTGGCTATTATCACTATTAAATTTAAAATATTTTCAAAAATATATAAATCAAACACCTAAAACTGAAAGTGTGCTACTTATAGTTTATTTATAAGCTTGCATGTGAATATAAAAATGTGTCTTATGTTTGCTTTCTTTCTTTCCTCTAATATGTATTTAAATAAGATTTGCAAAGTGTATAGTTATTTTAAAAGAACATAACACTTGCTTAAATCTATTATTATCCTCTTCCATATTACGTGTGAAAGAAATAAAATGTTGTGTGTTTTGTGATAGTAATTCACTTTACTTAATCTTAAAATACATTTCTTTTTGAATAGGTTTATTTAGAGAAAATCTAAACTTAGGATTAATTAAAATACATAACAAATTATTCACTAAACAAAACTAAGTAAGAATCTACTTTAGAAATTACTTAAGATGGAGAAAAAAAAGAGATGTTCTCTTCTCTTTTCACTCTCTTTACAACACTTAGTAATTAATAGTAGGTTCATTCAAATAAAATCATCCCAAATCAACTAAATAACTTAAATAAGTCCACCCTTCTAAGTTGAACATTTTCATACTTGGAAAATCCTAACCTTAAAGCCTAGCTAAGCATACCACACAAACCTTACATGGCACACACATTAGGCTAAGTCACCACTTCTAGTCCTATGTTAGGGCGGTGCATGGTTTGATGTTTGCTTTTATTTTATGATGTGATGCTTTAGTCTGGATGTTAGAGTGTATGTGAGTAAAATGAATGGTAGGGAAATTTAGTCTAATCATTATTTTATGTAGGGTATTATGCTTAAAGGGTGTTGTAATAGATTAAAATATAAATGCTTTTATTGTGCAAATGCTTATACCCCTAAGCATAATCCAATAGGCCAGGTGGACTTGGTTACCCATGTGTGGGGTAAGTCCAAAATACATGCTTAGGATTTATATGGTTTGTTTAGCTAATCTCTGTTTTGCAGGTGTTAGTTAGATTTACTTTTTCTTTTCATGTACTTTTATAATTAGGATTTTGAAATGATTATTATGGGGGATTAGGATGAGCATTGGTTATAAGGCCATGCCTTATGTACCATGTTAAACCATTGGAGCATCCACCTTCCAACCATCCAAAAGAAGGAGAAAGAAGAAAAGAAGAATGAAGAAATGAAGTTTGAAGACCCATAACATGAATTCCTTGCATAATTGTAATTAACTCATTTGTAATGGGTTGTATAAGGGTAGAGCTCTACCCAATTTATTTTGAAGCAGAGTGCGACCATACATGGCATTTTATTCTTTTGTGTTAGCTTTATAAAATGTTTGATATTTTGCTTAGCTTATGCTTTAGAAATGTCTTAGTTTCATCCTTGCTTTGATGTATGGTCTGGATGACAATTAGGATCTTAGAGAAAAATAAATCTTCTACCAAAGTAATCAACTCAAAATTTAAAATAAGCAACACATAACCTCTTAAAGCCTAGGCTAAAAATTAAGATAAAATAATTAGCAACCCTTTAGCTGGATGAGTATTTCTTTTACAATATCATGCACAATAGCATATTGGTTCACTCTTGATTTGGAGGGCTTCCACCCATGCCAGAGAACTTGGCTTGACCTTTGAGAGCCATGGTGGAAACATACCTTTTATCTTGCTAATTTTGGCCTATAATCTGATTTCTCATGTATTAGGCATAAAGAATCCTATCTCTCAAATGATTGTCTAAAAATGAAAATAACATGTAATATGATTTACATTAAATTTAGGTCATTTGAAGCATGCCCTTACATGATCTAGTCTCTTTAGGGAGTGAGTTTAAGGACTTAGTCTCTTTCTAAATAAATAACAGCCTAGCTATCTTTCATAAGCATAAGACTTGCCTACATGAATTTAATATCGTAGGAGGAGTTAGTTGACAGCCACCCCAAGACAGTTGTAAGTTCAAACAATCAGGTGATTTATCCTCTCTTGTGGAGGCAAATCGAATACCCTTTTTTTGCCTTAGATTTAGGTCATGCTTTTGGCCCTAGCCAAGGCTCCCTAAATTTAGGTTTTGAGGTTGCTTCTCCCTTCTATGGGCCATAAGCATAATCTTCACCTCTTAGGCATTTTCATAACCTTATATTATGGAATTATAAGCCCTAAACTTCTAATAAAAATTTAACTCAAATAAGTAATTTAATTTCAAAAATGTAAAGCCTAACCACAGGATAGCTTAGGATGTTTATTAGGTTTCCTAGTATCCTAAACATCCCCTACTCACCTCTATTTGTCTTCGATAAGAACTCCCTCCTCTTGATCAATCCCACTTAATTTGCCAAAAATAAACTAATCGATTGATAGTCCTACCTATTGAAATCTTGGAAATAATAATCATTTACCTTAATCGAGAGTATTCTTGAGGAATCTCATTCCTTAAGATGTAATTAACTATGGGGGATCCCCCCCGTAGGGAACTTAATGAAGCCATTTAAAATAAACCCTGTTTTACTTTTCCATGTAAAGTAAGGGAAGAATCTCTGGTACATATGCAGACCCATAGTCCTTAGGAGTTCTTATTTAGGTGATTAGGTCTATTGTAGGGTGGTGATTTCTATCTTTAGAGATAGTACACCTTTCCTCAATGTCATACCCAATCACCCTAATAAGAACATCCGTGGATGCCTCTTTTGTGGGGTTATATCTTGGTGTCACTGCCCCCAGAATGATTATTTGATATCACCAGTAGAGCTACTTTTTTTACCCACTTGAGGTTTTAACTTTTATGAGTAGGAACAATCACTTCTAGTCTAAATAAGGCTGATTTAGAATTGACGAGCTCAATATTGATTTCTTCTCCTTTTCTTTCTAGTTAATTTTCCTTTATATGAGGAAGCTTGACATCTCCTAATGCGAAAGGTTTAACTGGCAGAGTGATCGCATTCACAAGCATGATTGAAACTTTCTTCCCAGTGATAGTTCTTTTCATGACTAGTGCCTTAAAATGACTCAATCATTCAAATATAAAGGCTCTCTTTCAAGGAACCTCAGTAGTAATAGCGGTCATTCTAGTTGTTCTCCTCCCCTGTATAGATTAATGTGTATAATATGTAGATTCTTCAGATAAAGGATTATTTATAACAGTAATATCTGGGAAGTTTACACTATTAAATTGGATGGTAGCTCCAACATCTTCAGTATTGATTATAGCATTAACCAAACAGATGTTGGCTCCAAGACCTAGCTGTATGATGAACTGTGTGCTTTGAAGATCCATTAATATAGAGAGCAAATAGATTAGTCATCAGGATATAGGTGATTAAAATTTAATTTCATTAATAATTGATTTTAAATTTAAATTTTTATCATTCTCCACTACTACTATAGCTCAAATTCGGCCAGCTAAAGATGGAAAGAGTAATCTATCCCCAGTGGAGTCACTAGAAATCTATGACCTCTAAAATTAGCACCAACCTCGATTAAGAGAGTTTAATTTAATGTGTCGATGAAATTTTCAGAAGGTAGATGAGATAGGTTATAAGACACTACCCAGAGATTTCATCCTCATTTTGTGAGGACTTTAGATCTGGTTCCAGGTTTCTTATAGGCGCAAACACCTATAGTTAACTACCCTCCAAATTTTGAGAGAGAACTTTCGATTAAGGCTAATTGTTAGCTCACTAAATACATAGTGTATAGTAGTAACATGTGGAGTTTAAAATTTGAGGTTTAGAATTTATAAAATTCACCATTATTTAACTTAAAGCATATGGTTGGTGGAATGATGATATGTTTGATCTAGATTCCATGGTTCTGTCATCCCGGGCTATTGTGGCCCCTAGTCTACTTAGTCAGAGTAGGTAGTTGACCCAACTTGACCATAGGATCCTTATCAGTAACACATGGTTACATCATCCAAGAAATTCTTGTAGACCTGGGGTGGTGTTTGTTTGAGGAGACAGGCTTAAGTTTACCTCAGTTGACATAAAGGCTTTGTGCCTGTCAAATATACCCTATGATTCATAACTCAAATGGCTGAGCCATTAGAGAACATATGGGCTACATTCGTAACCGTAATATAATGGTGTCATTTGGTGGCAACCACCTGATTAGAGGACTCTGGTCATAACCACATCATATGTGGAGCCTACTGGCCAAACCACATGGACAGAGAACACGGGCCACGTCCTTACTGGCATGAGATTATTTGAGTTTGAAAATAGTGATTTATTTGACTTGACATTAGAACCTTTATGAGCTAGAGTTTTTTTAATCTGTCATCCCCAACAAACGATGGTGCATGAGTGGATGAGTTGTTTGCTTTAAGTATTTAAATGATAAATTTCATTTAATTTAGATATTTTCTTAGTTAAAATTTAGTTTTAATATGAATTAATTTAGAGCTCAAATATCTTTAATGATAATATCCTCTCGAGTTGAGAATTTTAATCAATGCGACTATCATCGGGGTGGTTTATTATTTCAGATCTTTTCAACTCTATTAATTTAATAATAGAGAATCAGATCTGCTATCATTTGATAGAATTAGCTTCTCATATATTTTATTAGGTTGAAGATATTATAATAACATCATTAGATTTTTTAGGTTTTGTTAACTCAGACCTGGTCCTAAGAACCAATTGGGAATCAACCTGTGTAACATCCTTAGACATTAAGTTTAAGCATTCAGTGTAGTGTTGGGATCCATGTGGGTTATTTAAAATACTTGTAAGAATTTTGAAAAGATCAAACCGAATTGAAGATTGCTTTGTATTTCGTACAATAATTCATTTTTTAAAATAATTTCACAAATTATGAAGCACTTGAATTAAGTGATAATTGGCTCTATAATTCATGCAAAATAAATACATTTGAAATTAATTTAGAATTTAAGCCAGCACCTTCTGTCTACTAGCATAAATGTTGTGGAGATCTGGTGGCGTCGTATTTTAGTTCTTATTTCATTCAGAGCATCGTACCATCATTTGTATTTGTTTATTTTTTTATTAAATTTTAAATATTCAACAAATCTCTTTCACGCTTATTGATAGCTTATAAGCTCATTATAAGTCCTCTTTAGACTTTTTTATTGTATTTAATTCATCAGATACAGCACACTATCTAAGCATTCGATAAATAGTTTTATCATGCTCAGCAGTGAGCTATTCTATCTCATTCCTACTTGTAAGCTAACCACTCAGTATTTGTCTTGCTTATAAAGTAATCACCATGTTTATTTGCACGTCTCATGCAAATCCTTGTAGTTCATTTGGAGCTCAATTTATGGATTAGATTGTCGAATGGATGACATTCATGTATATAAATAATCAAGTTCTCTATGAGTTTCTTATAAGTTTTATTTATATTATTATTATGTATATCAATGAGCCTCCAAAACTCATAGCAAATCTTATTCATATTTCATTTTGAATTACTTTAATGCACTGAATGTGATGGGTCACATAATTTAATTGCTCAATATAATATTTGTCCAAACACTTTGTCTAGCCTTCAAGTTTATTATGAATCTCGTTCAAGCCTTTTTTTTATCTTCAAATTGCTTAATTCATGATATAAAGTGATCCAATCATTTATTAAGAAGAACTGATCATACTCATCGGCAAACTACATAGCTCCACTGCAAGCTCCTTGCAAATTTTGCTTGAGTTCTCTTCTAACATGAAGGTGGGCATTCAAGAATACCACAAATCTTGTACATTTTGATGTATAAGATATAGCGATTCAATAGTTCTTTGAAAAGTTATATTCATGCACATAAATGAGCATTGAATTATAAGTTTCACTTGAATTTAATTTTTTTTACAAGTTCACTCTTTTATCTCAAAAGTTAGCATTGAATTTAATTATTGATTTATACTTCAAATATTCTATTAATTCATTTGGTTTGATTTATTTTTTTGTCCATAATCTACAAAATTTTGGCAGGCTCCCAGCATCATCCCCGTATATGGGGCTGTATCAAGAGCTACTTTGACCTACCACAGCTCTTCTAAACAGGCCGTTTTTTCTTGACATCGTGGCTGTAATCTTCAAACCCGCCATGTTCTTGAGTGAGAGTCTCAAACTCATCATGCTTTTCTAATCATGATGAGGTCTTGAAACACCATGGAAATTGGTTGTTTAATCCACTTACACCAAAATTAGAAATCTCAATCTCTCCTTTGAGATTTATGAGCAAGTTTGCCAGTTTTATGTCTCTGTGAACCAAACACCTTTCTCCATGTAAACATCCACTAACAGCAATAATTTATGAACTATGTGCAAAAGGATTGTCTCGGGTATAGACTATTTTTTAACAAGCGAACATCGTGAACCTTCATCCACATATTCGAGTGTGATGTTTATCTAGCCAAATTCAGGGGTATAATATCCCCCATGAAATTCAACGAGTCCTTGAAAGCAAGCTGCCTCGCACAGTGGCTTTACCTCGTCAAGAAGTTGTTGCCTTTTCTCTTTTTCAAAGATGAAATTAATCCTCTTTAAAGCTAAAATTATGTGAATTGTTATATGAATGGTCTTGTAAACAACACTATTTGACCCACATCTGATGGCTCCAAAAACATGCATCTCACAGGAAGAACAATGATATGCTTGTTTGCTATTGCCTATGTCATCAAAAATCCCACTTGTTCGCTTCTCCAAGCCATATTCAGAGCAGTTGTAAACTCCATAAGACTTGCTCAATAAATTGACACCTCCTTCATTTAATACCATATATGAGTCGTAAGGATCCATTGACATTCCCATGGAGGGTCCAATCTCCACATTAAATAAAGGCTGTAGTTTTTTTTTAGAGCCTCTAAACTAGCCATAAGGAATTCTTGCAGATGAACTCTCAAAATAAAAATTAAAGTCAAAATTAATTGACCTTACTGGAAAAACTACATTTAACTTCAAAATACCATATTCAAAGTTAGCAATCAACAACCCCGTCTAAGAAAGCAGATTGGAGCTGACCAGAGACTTCTTAGGATGGATTTCAAAGTTAGCGAAGAAGAATTTGTAGTGAATTGATGAAATATAAAAGAAATTGATCTTTGCTTCATCGTCGACATCACCATCGACCTTCTTGGCTGCAGCTCTCAAGCTCTTCTACTTGATGAATGATGGAATGTTCACCACCTACCTTGCAACCCAAATATGGCATTGCTTGATTAAGACCCTGACATGGTGAATGGACTTGGCTATTCCATACTTGAAGACTTGGATTTGTAGCCTGCGCTTTAGGAAGTTTTCCATAGTCAAAGCTAAGACATAGTCAAGCTTGTTCTGCCCCTCCTCCAAAAGTTCATACCTAAACATCCAACGAAGCAAGGATTTGGAGCCAGAAAAGAATTAATGTCAGGTGTTGGACCTCGTATTTGGCTTCAAGCTCATTCTGAATAGAAGGATAGAGAACGGTTGTGAGGTTGATCACTAGGGAGACAAAAAAAGTCCGTGGGTTTTTTTTTCATGTTTTTGGCATTGCTTGTGTGTACTGGATGAACGAGAAGATAGGGAAATAAGAAGTCTTCAAATGGGTAGTATGGGAAAGATGATGTGGTAGCCTATTATTGGCTGAATGGGAGGTGGAGGTATGGTGATGGGTGACTGCAAGTTCCAAGGTGCTGACTGGATATGATTAAGAGATAATTATGTAGATTCATCTCAAAATATATGCTAATTTTGACAAAATTTTAAGCACAAAATTCTTAATCAAATTGAATGTCTATTCTAGATAATTTTGACATTCTAGATGTAACAACATAGTTTATTTCATGATTGGAGGTCATTTGATTCAATTTGGCGTCGAATTGTGTCACTTTCAGTTCAAAAAAGCTGACCACTCGACATTCACATAGACTCATCCGAATTGAGCATGGATAGTCTTGTTTGATAAGTTTTGATATTTTGACACTAACTACATGATCAATTTCATAAACAGAGATCATTTGTGTAATGTTATGGCTTCTTGACCTCGATATGTGTGCAGCATATCGCCGAACTTCTTTCATGATCGATCGACTGTTGAATTATGCAATATAAATATTTTAATCAAATTTGATGTTCTGAATGTGATGGTGAAGTCCATTTGTCGATCAAAGGTTATTTCAACTAATTGTGATGACATCGAGTGTATTTCAGCTTCAATTTATGTGCTATCACTTTCGATCATTTGACATTTGCATAAACTCATTTGAATTGAGTGTGGATAATTTCTTTTGATAGTTTCTAGTGTTTCAAAGCTAACAACATGATCAATTTTATAAATAGAGATCATTTAGGCATCATCATAGCCTCTCGACTCTAATATGTGCATAGTCACTTTGATGACTCGACCTCTTAATTAATCGACTGTTGGATTATGCAAGATCTATATTTTGATTAATTTTGATATTCTGAACATGGTGACAAAGCCATTCATGAGATCGCTTTCCCACTTTGGTGATCCGGTATTTCAACTTGATTTGTGTTGTTGCATTTGAAGTCTGTTGAAATTATCTTGTGAGCTTGACTCAA
Source organism: Cymbidium sinense (assembly GCA_021442155.1). Lineage (NCBI taxonomy): Eukaryota > Viridiplantae > Streptophyta > Magnoliopsida > Asparagales > Orchidaceae > Cymbidium > Cymbidium sinense. Next base: position 33,577,141 of record CM038226.1, on the reverse strand, counting down.
CTTATGTAGTATATATTGAGGTCAAAAGTGTACTCTCTGTACTCTCATGAGGGTACATGCTATTTTTTAAAAAATTTAACTGTGGGGCTTATTATATATTTAGTATATCCCATTGTAAGATGTTTGGAGATGTTTCATGAAGAATTTGATTATTTTTGGGGCTATTTTGCATGTATACTTATACTCTCTCATGAGGATACAACCCATTTTTTTTTTTTTAAATTTTTTAACTTTG